>JBDJHY011064822.1:0-14145 GCA_039654485.1 Withania somnifera
AAAAGGGGGTTCTAGTTATTATGTCTCTTTTATTGATGACTGCACTAGTTATTTTTGGATTTATCTTATGAAACGTCGCTTAGATTTTTTAGGCATTTATAATGAATTTTGATCTCTTGTGAAAACTCAACATGCAACTTTTATTAAATGCTTTAGATGTGATTTGGGGGCAGAGTATGCTTCTCACGCTTTTAAGGAACTTCTTTCTTTAGATGGTACAATTTACAAAACTTCTTGCACTTATACTCCTGAACAGGATAGAGTTGCTGAAAGAAAACATAGGCATATTGTTGAGACTGCTGATCACTTTTATAGTCTGCTAGTGTTCCTAGTGAATTTTGGGGGGAGGAAATTCTTACTTCTGTTTATTTAATTAATAGAATTCCTACTTCTCATAATTCTGGCTTGTCCCCTTATGAAACACTGTATAGAAGTCTCCCAAATTAGTCTTCTCTTCATGTTTTTGGTTCGACATATTTTATTCTTCTTCATCATGTTGAACGGAGAAAGTTAACTTTGCGATCTACTATATGTGTATTTCTTGGTTATGGTGCAGGACAAAAAGGGTATCCTTGTTTAGATCAATTCAGTCATAAGTTATATGTTTCTCGTCATGTTCTCTTTCTTGAACATATCCCTTATTTTATAATTCCTGACCGTTCTCACAATATATATATGCCTGATCTTGTTTGTATTGATCCTTTTACTACTGATGTTGATGACACCTCCTGCTAGAAATCCTGACACTCCTACTAGCCCCTAAACTATAATCTCTACCCAATCACCTGCTAAGACGGCGGATACTACTAAACATCGTTATCCTATACAAAATTGTAAGTCTACTAAACAAACTGATTTTGATTATTCTTGTTTTTCAAGTTCATTTTCTTCCTTTCTTGATTCTATTCATTGTCTCTTGAGCCTTCATCCTTCAAAGAAGTAATTCTTGATCCTCTTAAGCAGCGTGTTATGGCTGAGGAGCTAACTGCTCTTCATCAAACCCATACTTGGGATTTAGTGTCTCTTCCAGCAGGTAAACATGCTATTGGCTCTTGTTGGGTCTATAAGATTAAAACTAAGTCTGATGGGTCTATTGAAAGATATAAAGCTCACTTGGTTGCTAAGGGTTATTCTCAGAAATATGGTATGGATTATGAGGAGACTTTTGCTCCTGTTACGAAAATGACTACAGTTCGAACTATTATTGTTGTTGCCTCTATTCGCCGTTGGGATGTAACTCAAATAGATGTTAAAAATGCCTTTCTGAATGGCGACCTTCATGAAGAAGTTTATATGGTTCCTTCTTTTGGTCTTGATCATCATCCTGGTGCAGTATGCTAACTTAGGAAGGCTCTTTATGGTCTCAAACAGGCTCCCTGTGCCTAGTTTGAAAAATTTTCTACTGTGATTATTTCTCTTGGTTTTCGTCCGAGCAACCATGATTCCGCTTTGTTTATCAAGTGTACTTCGGCTGGTCGAATCTTGCTTTCTCTTTATGTTGATGATATGATTATTATAGGTGATGATGTTGTTGGGATTAGCTTGTTGAAGTCTGAATTGACTCAGAGTTTTATTATGAAAGGCTTGGGTCCCCTTCGTTACTACTTGGGTATTGAAGTTGCGTCTTCTTCAAAAGGGTACCTTCTTTCTCAATCTAAGTACATTTCTGATATGTGCTCGCCTCTCGAATAATAAGATTGTTGATACTCCAATTGAGATAAATGCTCAGTACTCTATTTCTTATGGGTCTCCTCTGCCAGATCCGAGTCTTTATAGAACGCTTGTTGGGATTTTGGTTTATCTCACTATTACTCAGCCTGATATTGCATATGTTGTTCACATAGCCAGTCAGTTTGTTACTTCTCCTACTATAGTTCATTGGGCTGCTGTTATTCGTATCTTGAAATATCTCTGTGGTACTCAGTTTCAGACTCTTTTGTTTTTATCTACGTCGTCTTTAGAGTTATGTGCTTATTCTGATGCTGATTGGGCTGGTATTCCCACTAACCGTAAATCAACTACTGGCTTCTGTATTTTTTAGGTGACTCTCTTAACTCTTGGAAAAGTAAGAAGTAGGATGTTATTTTTCGGTCTTCAACAGAGGTTGAATATCGTACTATAGCTTCTACTACTTGTAAAATAGTTTGATTGTGATAGTTACTTACTGATATGGTGTTTCTCTACAACGACCAACTCCTTTGCACTGTGATAATAAGAATGTTATTCAGATTGCTCATAACTCGGTTTTTCGCGAAAGAACCAAGCATATTGAAATTGACTGTCATATTACTCGCCATCATCTTCAGACTGACACTCTGATATTGTTTTTTTGTCTCTTCTTCCTTACAACTTGAAGATTAATTTACCAAATCATTGTCTTCCTCGCATTTTTTTTCACCGACAAAGTCTCGATACTTATTGTTGTCGCATCATGAGTTTGAGGGGGATGTTAAAATAGTTATTATGCTTTGGGATGGTAGTATAGTCTTTTTCTTATTTAGTATTTTTGTTATTTAGTTTAGTGTAACTTATATAAATGTTGTTTGTATTGTTTTAGGGTCTAAGACTTCTCATTCAACTATTAGCCTTCATTCTTTTGTATTATTCTCTTCTTTCTATTTCTCTTTTCAAACAATAGTATTTGTATTCTTTCGTTAATGTTATCATTCAGCTATCACCGTTCTGTCCATCCAGTCAACTAACCCACAAACTGTGTTACCCATTTTTTTCGACATCTACAACCAGTGAGCAGCATTAAACAACCCAAAAACCAGCAGCTCCATTACCACCACAATTCCGTTCAAGACCTCCATTTCCGGTGAAACACACGTTAGAAAACAATCATTCCAGCCGCAACTACCACCATCAAACCCAAGCTTCACCTGAACCCATCTCCCTTTTCTACTCCAGTTCCGACCGTTTGGCCTCAACCTCCAAAGTTCCATCGAAACCGGCACCCAATAACCAACAAATCCATTTTTGATGAACAGCACGCCAGCAATAACAATATTTCGGCTAGACCCACGACGCATCGGATCGTCCTTTCATTGTTTTGTTTTAACTTCGGTAGAATTCTTGAGCTTTCTATAGGTTTTGGGGCAAATTTTATTCACGGCACCTGTGCTTTGTTTGTGAAGGGTTATTATTTTATCGTTCTCTGTTCTGTTTTATTATGAGTGCTATTATTAGTATTTTGTTGATTGTTTTCTGTTTTACTAATAATTCATTTACATATTATAATATGGTTTAGTACTTATATTGTTTTGTTGTTGATGATAGATTTCTTCTTCTCTTTTCTTTTCTATATAAATAGTTGTTTTCGTTGGTAAATTATTCATGGTCTGACCATTACTCACGTTTCGTTTGAACATGTTTTTATTATCATTTTGATTCTTATGTTGGTTTATGTTATGAACTTTTACACTATTTATATAATTGTATTTTTTACTGTTTGTTATTGTTTTAAAACTTTTTTCTACAAGATACTAAGATTCTCATTGTTATGTTTATTAATGTTATGGAGTTCTCGGCTATTTTGACATTTTATTAATTTATGGACTGATTTTGAGAATATTTTCTTGGTTTTTTCAATTCATTCTGTTTTAACATTGTTGTTTTTCTTTGTGACTTTCATTTTTAAGTTCAATGTTTAGATAACTAACAATTCATTAATGACTTGAAATCCTTTGTTTGAGTTTACTATTATTATTATATTTGAAATGCAATTTTCGTAGTTGTTTGTTAGAATTTTCATAATCTTGTGTTGCTGTTATTCTTGAGTTACATTAAGATAATGTTAATCTTTTATTTATCTTCTTATTTTTATATTGATATTGAGTAAAATATTATGAACAATGAAATAATTTCTCCGTCAAATTTTTGACGTCTCCCCATAATAAAAGACGGATTTTATTTATCAAAATTTATTTTATATAATTAAGATAAAATTAGAGTGAACTTAAACCCCTATGGAGTTTCTTTAAAAGAGCTTTCCTTGAGTCTATATGGGGGTTTCAAAGATTGGAGAGAATGTATCTTGTTAAAAATATTAAGTCTAGCTTATATTTTTCAAACTGCATGTTAGTTCATATATTTCAAATTGTAATTGGTTTATACTTTTCATCAATACTTGGAGATGAAGAGATTTTCATTGATCTCCAAGGTTTTCCACATGTATAATATGGATTTTGGTTATTAACTTTTATTAAATAACTATTTGTTGTTAACATTTTAGTGTTTTTGTTCTTGGAGGTTTTCCGTAACTTCCCCAAGTCACTTATGGATTGCTGAGTTCGATAATTGGTTCTCTGAAAGTTCCTTTTGGAGTTTAACTTTACAATAATGGAACTCGTGAGCCATCTCATATGGAATGCACCCAGAATAGAATTCTGACAATTTTATTAGCTCTAAAACATGGACTTTAGTTTAGAGGGACTCTTGATTCGAATAACGTTGCCTTTGGTTGCATATTATTTAGTTTGAAGGGATAAAAATTAGATCATATTTTATATAATAATCACTTCTTTGTTTTAATAAAAATATAATATGTATTATTAAGTCTTCTTAAGACATTGACGATAATTATGACATAATCTTTCGAATAATATAATCTCCTATTTATTTATCTATAAGAAATTATAAAGCTATTACTATTTTAACGGAAATAGAAAGTCTAATTGCGTTGAAAATTTTATTATTTTAAAATGTAGGTTTTATTAGAAATGTTATTCTATTCAATTTGGTATATTTAAAAGTTTATAATCATCTTATAATGAGTCCATGAAATATCAAGATATAATTTATTTTAATATTATATATATGTTGTAGCGGTTCATAAAAAATAAAACGAATTTGCTTCATTTGAAAAGAAGAAAAGAACAACCAGAAAGGAAAAGAGAAAGAAGAAAGAAAAAAAAGAAAAAACAGTAAAAGAGAAAAAAAAAAGAGGAAGAAGAGAAGAAAGAAAGAGTTTTGCGTAATTTTTCCTTAACTACTCCATCGTAACGACTTCGAAATTTAATTTATCTACTTTCAAGTAGGCTGTGATTTACTTTCTTTTAAAATCTGATTGGTAAAGTATATCTATTGTAAATTGCTAGTTCTGGAACGAGTTTCTAGTGTGGTTACCATGTTTCTGCTATTTCAAACCAATTCTCTCATTATTTTTGGAGCTATGTTCTTATTATTCGATATTGCACTGTCTTAGCACCTTTTATATACATCTCTGATACTCTGAACCATTGTTGGGTCGGAAAGATAACTTAAGGATTTAATCTTAGTAGCAATCCCTTGGTTTTAGTTGGTGGCATTAGGCCGGTCTAGAATGTTGCATTGTTTTCTGTGTTACGAGCATGCATAGACCACTTGGGTTGAGTATAGCTGGCCTCTAGATTTTTACTGGTTAAAATATGATAAGTACTTAGGTTTTCTCAAACTAATACCTGAAATGATATCGTACATATATGTATGCTTTCCACGACCACTCCATCGTATGGAGCTATTTTCCCTATAATATAGCTAGAATCAGCCTAATAACCAAAAAATGAGTTTTATGTTATACTTATACTTTCCATGATTATTGAGCAATATGGATCTGCCTTCTCAAATTATTATTCCTATTTTTATATAATTTGTCATTGTTTTACCTGATATACCTATGCGACGGTACTATGGGTTCACAAATGAAATATTATATACGAGCTAGTCTCAATTATTTAATATATGGCACTATAGTGATGGTATTGGTACTGATATAATGACTATGTATGTGGGATGATTCCCTCCACGAGCCCTACTATCTTGGGCCGCTATGAGCATCCTGGTGGAGGGGTATACAGGGGCACTTATTTACTTTCTCCCCACCCCCTTGCATCGCATTCTTCACGTTTGTTGTATCCTACGGGCTTAAAGGAGGGTCATGCTGAATTTCTTGGTTTTTTGTCTATGCCTATCGGCGAAATGGGGCGTCAAATAGGTTTTGGTTGCTTAGTTAGCTTATTGGTTGTCCCATTATTAGTATGGGATGCCATGTAGGACATTACTTGTTATTTTCCTGTTGTATGTTAATAATTCCATATTTGACTTGCCTCTAGTGTAGTTGCTTTACCTTGTGTGGTTAGGTCCTTTTGTATTGTACTTCTGTACTTGCTAGTTATTGTGTTGGAGCCCCAGGTACGTGTAACATATCCCTCGGCTTTCTAGCACTGAGACGTGTCTTCCTTTTTTTCGTTAGTTAATCGGTCTTTAACATATATACTATGTGTGCTTATTTTTACCTCCTGTTACTGCTGCTTTCGCGTTAGTGACATGTATAACTTACATACTTGTTTTTACATTACTTGTTCTTTAATTGTACCTGATCGGCCTATGATGCGTACTGAGTACCTATGTTTGGTACTCATACTACACTTTTGTATATTTGTTTTGGTGCAGATTTCGGTATGAGCATCTGAGAGGCCGTGATTATGTGAGTTATACTTGGAGTTGTTCAGATATTACGATGAGCACTTGACGTCCTAAATAACCTCTTCTCCACCTATTGTCATGTTTTCCCTACTTTTGTTTGGGATAGCCTCGTATTTATTTATTTTTCCCTTGGGTAGTAAATATTTGATACTCTATATCGCAAGATGCTTCTGTAGTCATGATACCAGGTTTTAGATTTGTGTGTGCATATACTACTATCCTATTTATATTGTTATCTCTTTTTCTCTTCATGTGTTTTCTCTAGTTGTTGTTGTTAGTCGGGGTTTAGGCTTGCCTACAAGAGGGGTTTTGTAAGTGCCATCATGATTCAGTTTTTGAGTCATGACAGAGTGGTATAAAAGACTAGGTTTATTGGGATCGACACATAGACATCCATATCCTATCTTCAGGAAGTTATAGGATAATTTCTATGATATACCATATTTTGATTCTTCTCGTGCATCGACTACCTATTTGTTTGTGAAAAGACTTACTTGGTTTTACTGTTTCGCTAATGGTTCACAAAATTACCATAGGTGACAGATGTGAGGCTTATCTACTGCTGATGAGGACTCCAGCTAGAGTCTGGGGTGGAGCTAGAGCCCACGAGTCCAGGCTAGATTTGTACATCTAGTTATGCACCAGTGGATCCGCCTCCTCTACAATAGTCTATGCCATTGGATGAGGCTTTGAGAGAGATGTAGAGGTATATGTTTATTATGTTTGGTGGGGTGCTTGAAAATCAGGCACATACATCAACATAGGGGGTGACACATAGCACCCCAGCTCCTCTAGTACATCCAAAGCAAGCCCCAAAACAAGTATCAATAGTATAAGCCGTTCCAATAGTACAACCCCTTCAGGCTCAGCTAGCCTTTCCTGTGATGTCTTTCGAAGATCAAAAGCTAATGAGTCAATTCATCCGTACTATGTCAACGAGGTTCTTAGGAGATCCTATACAGGAACCCACTAGTTCTTGACTAAGTATTTGGAGAGATTCTATATACTCTGACCGGGAGATACTAATGGAGTTGATTTAGTTGTTTATCATATGGAGGAACCAGCTAAGAGTTGGTGGCAGGTTTATAGAGATGGCAGGCAAGAAGGATCACCTCCACTGACATGGGACTAGTTCACAAAGGCCTTAATGTCCAAGTGTGTTCCTCGAAGTGTTAGAGAGATGCTGAGAGCCCAGTTTACTAGTTTATAGCAGGTTCCATGATAGTACAAGAGTAAGATATTAGATTTACCATGTTGTCTAGATATAGTTCTTACTTGTTACCTATAGAGGATGAGTAGATTCACCGCTTCGCAGAAGGGTTGAGATGAAAGATCCACAAGGATGTGGAGTGTATGCTTGTAGATGGGCGATTGTATTTGGCTATCATAGACATGTTACCAACATGGAGGGATACTATCGCGCAACCTAAGGGGGCAGTGATAAGAGGCAACGCTATCATAGTGAGTTTAGTGGAACATAGTCTATAGTTAGATGGTATGATAGCCGTAGAATGTCACTGCAACAGGTCATTCCAACTAGCTAGTTTAGGCCTCACTTTCGCCGATTGGTCAGAGCTAATCTAGCTAGAGCAGCGAGCCCGCTAGGGGCTTATCTTCAAGGGTTCAGGGCCATAGTTTCCAGAGTGGTTCCCTTAGTAGTACAGGTAGGGGCAGGGCCGCTCAGTATTGCTATGAGTGTGGTGATTTAGGAAACTATGCGTGAGATTTCCCTCAGCACAGAGCCATTCAGTCAACATCTCAGGTAGCCGATCCATTAAACACAGTATAACTACCCGCATATGTGATCATCCAAACACATGAGGGGATCGTAGTAGTGGCCATAGAGGTAGCGGAGGGGGTTGAGAAGGAGACCAGCAGCGCAGATGTTGCCATCAGTTATATGCCATACCCTATAGACCCCAGGTCGAGGCTTCTGATGTAATGATTATATGTAGGTTATTTTTTTGTTGTCAGTCTGTTTTGACATTATTTTACCTTGGTTCTACCTATTTTATGTGTCTATATACTTTCTTTCTCATTTTGGTATGACTTGTGAGCCTTTATCTATGACCATGAGTGTGGCTACTCCCGTAGGCGAGCCCTTAGTGGTGGATTGTGTTTACAGATCTTGTGTCATAACCATGATGGAGTTGGACACTCGGGCATATCTTGTGGCATTTGATATGACTGATTTTTATGTGATACTAGGCATGGATTTGGTTATCCCCTCATTATTCGATTCTAGATTTTTATTTGAAGAACGTCACCTTATACGCTCCTGGCATACCCTCGGTAGAGTGGAAGGGTCCTACTAGCCATTCCCTGATACCTGTTATTTATTGTATTCAGGCTCGTAGGCTTGTATCTAGAAGTTGGCTTACTTATCTTTCTTATGTTTTTATGTGAGTAATGATCTCCCTTCCCCTAAGTCTGTACCTGTTATTTATGAGTTTACCGATGTCTTACCTACTGATTTTCTTGGCCTTCCACCTGAGCAAGATATAGACTTCCCCATTGAGGTTAATTTGGTCACTAGGCCCATTGTTATTGCTCTATATCATATGGCTCCATTAGAGCTCTAGATCTCAGTGTTCAGTTGTAGGACTTGCTTGCCAAGGAGTTTATCCATCCAGTGTATCACCGTGGGTTTCTCCAGTGTTATTTGTAAAAAAGAAGGATGGGACTATGTTGAGCTGTATTGACTATAGGTAGCTGAATAAGGTTACAATTAATAATAAGTATCCTATTCCTTGTATTGATTATTTATTTGATCAAATATTGATATGAGGTCTAGGTATCACAATTGCGGGTTCTAATAGATAACATTCCAAAGATAGTATTACAAGCCATTATCAGTTTTCGGTTATGGCTTTTGGGCTAACTAAAGGCCCAACATCTTTTATTTACCTTATGACTCGGGTCTTTAGGGTTTATTTGGATTCTTTCATGATTATTTTCATAGACGACATCTACATATACTCGTTGAGTCAGAAGGAGCATCTGAGGATATGTAATAACGCTTACGATCATTGAGGTGTTTTACACATTATCTTTTACTCTGGAGCTTTAAGTTGTCCCAGGTCATTCATGACCTACTGGGATCGGTAGTCTGGCTCCTGGATGTTCAGTTGAGTTTTATCTCACTTTTCCTGTTTTAGGACCTGAACTTAGGTACTCATTGACTTTAGTCAACATTCCTTCAAGACACACTCAGAATCAGATCCCGCCAATTTCTTTAGATCCGTAATGACTACTTTAGTCTAGAGGGACCCTTAGTTCGTGTCTTGGGTTTTTCATTTTGCGTTTAAGTTGTTTTATCAAAATTCAGCTTATTTTGAGTTTTGAATTATCCTGAAGTTAGTGAGTGTCGATTGGAGTGTCTGAATGGGATTCTAAATCTTTCATCAACTCCTACATGGTGATTTTAGGTTGTGGCATTGTTGGTGTGATTCTGGGGGTGTTTAGGCTCATTTTGGGGGTCCGTGTGGAAATTTAAAAGTTGGGACCCTTTTTATTTAGTTTGGTTTAGGGGTCCTTTACACTCAAATGACCTTTGTTGGTTATTTTGTTGATTCTGTTGAGCCTGTAATATGTTTTTCATACAAGGAAAATAAATGATTTGTTCCTCTTGGACTCCATTTTTGATTTTGTGCCCTCGCTTGGAATTCAGCTATTATAGAAAAATCTATAGTCCCAGGTGTTCAGGACGATTGTTCTCTTGTTACATGATCATGGTAAACAATTTTTTCCCTTCTTTTGTGCTATGATGCTCGTGTTGCGTGATCGTGGTAATTCTCACTCTTTCCTCTTTAGGACAATCGTGCTTTTAGGATACGATTGCGTTAAGTTTGCTTCCATTATTATAGTCGGATCGTGGTGAATAAGTGTGATCGTACCTCATAGTGTCCAGTTATATAAGCAGTAGTTCCTCGAAATTTCATTCATTTTCTTTTATTTCTTTGTCACTCTTCTCTCTCTAAGTGAAATTCCTTCTAAGGCTTCATATATTCAGTGTAGGGGAGTTCTTGGAGGATTAATCTTGTTTTCCTCACTCATGGTAAATGCATTTCTCCCAGTTAGTTACCATAGTCATGGTGGTTTCCACCATTTACGTCCTTAGTCAAGCTTTGTTTAACTCTCCTAACTTTCAGTTGGATGATTGGTTGTTTCTAGTGCATTGAGATTGATTTCACTCCTTGATTGAGTTGTATTCCAATTCAGGTGCGAAACTTCTCCTATTTTAGCTTTGTAGATTTTGAAATATTTTGCGCCTAATACTAATTATTTCCTGGGAATTTTAAAGCCTTTCCCTTGCTTGTATCGTGCGTATTTTCTAAGAACTAGTTCCTAGTGATCCCAAGAACTCCGTGAAGAAGTTCATTTGTGGATCCGGCTAGCGAGTTTCACATGCCCTTTTTAGGCCCGATTTTCTACCAAGCCCGTATCACCATTTTTCTTATGTTACTGAGTGTTAGAGGCTGGTTACCCTATAATAAGAATAAAAATGGATAAAATTGTAATAAATTGGAATGTTTTGATAATAATATAAGATAATTGATCTTTTTACTCATTTTAGACTCAGTTGTATACTGACCATGTGATACTACCATTTCCCTGATTTAGACCAGGTTTCATGCCCTAATTGCGTGTACTATTAGTTACTACTTATGCTGGCACTTGAGCCCTACCTCGTGCGGCAATAAGTACAGCTTTTCTATACTTATAACGTCTAATAATTTGGGGACCTTAGTGATACTATTATACTGAGGTACGGGGCGCCCTGAGTTATCGAGCTTATGGCACGATGATACCATTAGACAGAGGCATTGTATTCCAGATCATGAGACTCCCTGAGACTTTGTGGCATTGGGATGTGATATTATTATTACGTTAGAGATTTGTACGTGGTAAGCACGCCTCCATAGACCCTTCTTCTGGGCAGTGTGCGACTGGAGGAGGGGTATTGGTTGGAGTAGGGATATACAGGGTTTAGCCCTTTCACGGGTCCTTCCTACTGGGTATTCGAGTATTGAAGGACGAATATACACAAGAATTGTGACTTTGTGTAGTTCTTCTACCTTTCTACACTTGTTTGCGTCAATGTACCTCCGATAGTAAAGGATGTCGGGTGAGTGTGACTTCTATGCATGCTCCCATTCTTCTGGGGGCTTGGCACTGTTAATTTACTTACTATATTATTGTATTTACTATTTAATCTAGTTTAGTCATTACTTTTGGACCTTCTCTACTTTGTTGGGTTACTTGTGTGTGATGCTATTTGCTTTATCTTCCCTTTTTGTATCTTGAGGTTACCGGTACACCAACCATATCCTTTTTATCGCCTATGCTACCTGTTCTTTGTACTTCTACTATTATTTTCTATGTATTGATGCAAGATCCCCCATTCTTCCCTTCCTACATGTGATCCTATTCTAGATTGGATACTTGGGATGATTTGTTGTTGCTAGATACGGTAGATATCGATGTCATACTGGGCATAGTCTGGTTATCTCCTCATCGCGTGGTTTTGAATTGTTATGCCAAGACCGTTAACTTAGTCGTGCTTGGTGCATCTTCAATTTTATGGCAGGGTTCTCTTATCCACACACCGACAGGGATCATCTCCTACCTTGAGGATATAAGGTTAGTGGAGATAGGGTATTTGGCTTATTTAGCCTATGTTTACGATGTTTGAGCTGACACTCCTACTCCCGAGTCTGTTCCGGTTGTCTCTGAGTTATTAGATATATTTCTGATTGACCTACTAGGCCTTTTAGCCAAGCAATATATTGACTTCTCCATTGAGTTAGAGCCAGGTACAGCCCCATTTCGATTACTCCTTACTGTATAGCTCCTTCCGAGTTGAGAGAGATAAAGGTTCAGGTCCAAGATTTTCTAGATAGGGGGTTTATCCATTTGAGTATATCTCTGTGGGGTGCGTTAGTTTTGTTTATCACAAAGAAGGAAGGTTCATTGCGGATGTGTATTGATTACCTGCAGCTGAACAAGGTGATACTTAAGAATAGATATCCGATGCCAATGATTGATTACTTTTTCGACTAGCATCAGGCACAGTAGTGTTTTCGAAGATAGACTTGATGTCAGGATACCATGATGTCAGGATACCATTAGTTGAGGATTCAGATGGAGCACATTCTGAAGACAGCGTTATGAACTCATGATGGCCATTATAAGTTTCTGGTTATGTCTTTCAGGTTTACCAATGCCTCATCAGCATTCATGGAGCTAATGCATAGGGTGTTAAAGCTTACTTGGATTCATTTATGCGTTTGTTTATCAAAGAAATTCTGGTGTATTCACACAGTAGGTATGAGAATGAGCAATACTTGAGATTGATACTCCAGATCAAAGTGTGATTTTTGGTTGGAGTCTGTAGCGTTCCTAGGACACATGGTATCTAAGGATGGGATTATGTTTGACCCAGCAAAGAATTCAAGAAATGTATGATTGGCAGAGACCAACATATCCTTCTGAGGTTCGGTGCTTTGTTGGGTTAATAGGTTACTAAAAATGGTTAGGTATTCTAACCCTTTTTCATGAGCTCAAGCCCACAATACGACTTACTTTAGCAATGACAAGACCGTTACATCTAGGGTTTTTCATCAATTTTTGGATCGTTGACTTGATAGAATAGGAAGGATGTGGTTTTTCATTAGTCAGAGGATTGTGAGTTGAGCTTTTCGAGGCTCAAGGAGTGGTTGACTTCAGCGCCAGTTTTGACTTTGCCAGTGGAGGGTCAGAGTTTCTTTATGTATTGCTATGCTTCACGTATTGGTTTTGGATGTGTTCTGATGCATCATGACCAAGTTATTGCTTATGCGGCCAGGCATCTAAAGGTGTATGAGCATAACTACCCCACTCGCAACTTGAAGTTAATGGTGGTAGTGTTTGCGTTCAAGATTTGGAGGCATTATCTGTTTGGGGTTCCATGTGAGATTTATACTATCAATCATAACTTCACTATATTATAAGCTAGTGGGATCTCAAATCTAGGAATCTGGGGTGGATTGAGCTCACAACTCGAGATATTCGATCTATCTGGATACAACTAAGATGCACCGCGATCTGCGTCAGTTGTATTGGTGGAGTAGGATGAAAAAATATATTGGAGAGTATATGTCTCGGTGTTTTAACTTCTAGTGGGTTAAGTTCGAGCACTAATGGACAGGTGGTTTGATGCAGAGACTTCCCATTCTAACTTAGAAGTGGGAGTGTGCGACTATGGACTTTATTTTGGGTTTGTCGTGGACTAGAGAAGGTCATGACACTATCAGTGATATTGTTTATAGTGTGACTAAGTCAGCACACTTTATCCCTACTCATTCTTCATATCATGCTAAGCATATATCTCATATCTACCTTTGTGAGATGGTTCGGTTAAATGGGGTTCTTTTGTCTATCATTTCTTATTGAACCACATAGTTTAGCTTGCAGTTCTGGAGGTCTTTTCAATGAGGTTTAGGTATTGAGGTTCAATTGAGTATAGCTTTCCATCCACAGATCGATGGTCAGTCCGAGAGAACTACTCAGGTTTTAGAGGATATGTTGAGAGTGTGTGTACTCAATTTTAGGGGTGTATGTATAATGACCCTTAAGGTCATTTATGATAAATATGCAGTGTCTTGCATCCTAGAGTGTTTCGGTAGTTTCCCCAAGTCA
>JBDJHY011064930.1:0-14145 GCA_039654485.1 Withania somnifera
GCCCAGAAATCACAAACTCACAGTCGAACTTGACTTTGTTTGGCCTTCCGGAGCTAACGAAACTGTGGGAATTTTATTCAGAGCTTTTTTTGAAGGAAAGTTGACTTTATTCAATGAGTACTAAATTTAAGGTTCTAAAACAAGAAATTTGAGATATCACTCGACTGAGTTGCCAGGGATCCGAACTATCGGTCCCAGTAAGTCATAAATGACTTGGGGCAACTACTAAAATTCTCTAGGATGAAAGACACTGCATATTTATAATAAATGACCTTAAGGGTCATTACACTTCCATATGTTGTCCATAATAGCTCTCAGTTATTGCATTCCTCTCCATCAGAGTCAACACTTGTTCCGCTGTTCCATCAATTCCCTTCACATTAGAAATATGTATCCCACACGTAGAACTAGACATCATAAAACTAGTAGTATCTTCCTCATTATACTTACTCCTCAAAAAACGTATCAATAACCCATAAAAGCTTAAGAAATAATTGTTCTAACAACCGGGACATCCTAATTGAAGATAGAATAACCTCCCCCACATTGATCAGTGTCCTATTCAATAAGAATACACAAGCACCACCCTATCCTTAGAGACTCGAGTGAATTTCTCTCAGGGATAAGTGTTGCACATACTAGTTTGAGAAATATATATGCCAGTTTGTTCAAGTAATTGTATGGAAAGGTGATATGGTGATTCTTATGATCATGGAGAAATTAATGTTACATGGACTTACCCCTACAAAGGGTGTACCTAATATATTTTATGGGGGTCGAAATACAAAGCTATCAGTACGGTGTGGTATAAGTTGGGAATTCCCATGAAATCATTCAGCATATCTACATAAAAAAGGATGACTTGCCCATGGATTTCGGTTTGTTGCCTTTGGTATTGGGTAACCAGTTACCATTAAAATCATGTATCAAATCAACATTAGCAAACCCTTAATCCTGGAAAATAATAGATGGGCCAATCCACCATAAGTATTGCATTATTGAGTGTTGTTGAACCTTCAATGATGCCTTATCAATGAGCTCAGTGGTAAAGTAGTTTCCAACTTTGTTTCTCCTGCACCACTCAACTCCCTCTTTATCTACCCATTTCACTAGCAATTTGTTCACCACATTGTGGTCCTAACATAAGTATACATAGCATCAGTTCCTTTGCAGGTTCATTGTATGGATTACATAAAGGACGAAGCAACTCTTTTTACTATTTTATACTTGGGAGCAATATCTTGGGAGCACCTTTTTATGTAATATATAACTTACAAGATTAACCAAACTTTTCACAAAAAATAAAGAAACCCTACCCCACATCACGGTCTTATTCGCGAGCAGATTCTAATGAGCCATCACGGTAAATCGCATATCTCGAATTTTACTCAACCACTATATACCTGCGGTGCATGGTTTGGTTCACCAGTTCTTCCTCGAGAAGCAGCCTCTGCCCATGTTCCCTAATTAGATAATTTTTCATTATTTTAAATGAAGTAATGTACAGTACTACTCCCACTCTCCCCTGACACCTATAAATGCATCAAAAAACAAAAAACAAATTCTAACAAAATGGTGGGTTGATTTCAACATGGCTTCTCATTTATTATTGGGGAATGACATAGTTATAATTTTTTTCTCTTTAATTTTTTTACAATTATAAGATTTATGGGATTACTCCCATGTAGAACCTTTTTTAACATCAATACACGACAAATGTCACCTTAATCATCAAACAAGGTGAGAAGAACTTCACATTGGTCCACATCGTTATTATTTTAGTGTTTGAACCTTTTCCCATTAACTTGGAATGTCATGGTTCTATCAGCCTTGCATAATTCTGCATCTCCTTTTGGTGATACACTTACCAACTGAAAGGGGCCTAACCATTTGGACCTCAACTTCCCATGTCATAACTTACTCTCTAAATTAAACAATAGTTATTGTTTCCCTAGCTCAATAATTTGTTGTTGAATTTTCTTTTCGTGCCTTACTTTTGTCTTATCCTTGAAAAGTTGAGCACTCTCATATTCATGAAACACATCTCCTCAAGTCTCATGAAATTGGAGTATTTATTTCTCTGTAGAAAAATTAGGATCCAGATTCAACATTTTCACAGCCCAATAATCTTGATGCTCAAGCCCTACTATAAAATATAAAGCCTGGAGAAGTATTGATAGGTGTCTTTTATTGGATTTTGAATGCCCACAAAGCATTATCTATCTTTTCATCCCAGTCCCTCCTATGGCATTCATTGTCTTCTGCAAAATTTGCTTCACCTCTTTTTTGAACTCCTCTACTTTGCCACTCGTTTACGGATGATAGGCCATAGCCAATTTTTGCCTAAATTCATACCTGACCAATAGATTTTGGAACCAATAATACACAAAGTTAGAACCCCCATCACTTATGATGGCTATAGGAGTCCTTAAACTTGTAATGATGTTCTTCTTCGCAAATTTCAATACCATATTCAAAAAATTAGTTGTAGAATCTACAAACTCCACAAACTTGGAAAAATAGACCACAACCATAAAGATGTATTTTTTACCTCAGTAAAGTGGTAAGGCACCCATGAAATCAATCCCTCACATATTGAACAATTCAAACTCCAGAATATTATTCAAGGCATCTCATGCATCCAAGAAATGCCTCCCATTCATTAACACCGATCACACCTCTTAATGAACTCCACCATATCTTTAAATAATGTAGTCCAAAATAACCTGTCTTACAACACGTTGTGAGCATGTGCTCACCACCATGGTGGCCTAAACAAGGAGAGGCATGATAATTCTTAAGTACTTTCTACACTTCCACCTATGGAATACACCTTCTCATCATACGGTCAGGGCCTTCTTTAAATAGGTATGAGTCATCTCAAATATAATACCAAGAATCACGACACAAGTTCTTCCTTTGCTGATACATCATCTCAGGTGGATATACCTCACTAATAAGCATGTTCACTATATTAGCGTACTATGGAACCTAAGAAACATCAAACCCCAAGAGTTTCTTATCAGAGAACTCCACCTTTATCTTTGGCACCCCTTCATCAATATGGGACCTATTTTTAAGTCTTGAAAGATTATCAACCAATGGATTTTACGCACCTTTTCTATCTCTAATCTTGAGTTCAAATTACTACAAAAATAATAACCACCTCATCAAGCTGTTCTTTACATCCTTCTTGCCAAATAAGTATCTGTTAGTTGCATGGTCTGTGAACTATAAATTTTATCCACACAAAATACATTCTACACTTTTAGAATGTGTATTCTATAGCAATCATCTTCTTTTCTGTCATCGTCTAATTACATTAAGCACCATCTAGAGACTTGCTGAAATAGTAAATAGGATGGAACAATTTATTGTTCCTTTACCCTAACATAGCAGCCACAATTATATAACAAGCATCATAAATATGATGAAATAGGAACTCTTGAGTTATATGTGTGCTGAAATATGCGTAGACAAAGCGGTTGTTGAATCAACATTTATCATCATAGTTGCATGCCTCTTTTCTAAAACCCTTGAGTTATATGTGTAATCGGGATCTCCCTTTGCTATTATATTCAATAACTCAAAATGCTCATCAAATATTTTCTACATGTCCTGACCCTAGCAGTAGAACCAAGAAACACCTTAGTGTATTTCTCCAATCCTTAGTAAATATGGTCCAACACTTCATCCATCTAATAATGATGTCGACAATTCAATAGCATAGACTTGAAATAGTCCAAGGCTTGAGCTAAGTTCCATAGTTTTTTCTTATAAAAGGGTGGGTTTCCATCATTGTTAAACCTTAGGTCATCACTTTTGAACTTTGGTAAGTTGGAAAACTATATTTCTCTGATCATTCATCAATTATTGATATAATTCGTCTTTAATTTCTTCTAATTTCCCCAAATTCGTCAAGTTGTCTCTTCACTTCAATCTATTGATTCTAGATTATATCTTATCTTCTCGACTACAAATATTTCCTATGAGTTCATTATGATGTGGGGAACATTTTTGCACCTTTTTTTGGGAGTTTTGAGTTTACGGGCCCATAGGTATGCTTTTACCCAAATTTTAACCCCAATTATTTTGATTGCATTATTTTTATCATTTGACTCACATTGGCATGTGGATCATTACTTTTCTATCTTCAAAGTAGTTCGATATCACATGTTACTTTTTGGAGTATTTAGAGTTGCCAGGGATCTTCTACTCGGTATTTGAAAGTTTGTTTTTTAGAGGAAAGGTAGGCTATGACTTAGAATCCTAGAAATGTATTATATGGGATATAACTATAGTATTCAGACATCCTTGGATTTGTATTTTCTAGGTTGGTAACCTTGAATCTATCTTCTTCTTGGTTAGGTATTGGTATTGTGTTTTGATTATAGTTACCCTGCGACCGTGCGTTGTCCTTGTAGACTCAGGAACATAGATGATGGATTTATTAGTAATATCTGTAAGTTCTATACATCTACTACCTAGTTTTATATGTTACAGTATCCATATCATTATCATGAAAATAAGTTTTATACATTGGTTTTCACTTTTTCTATGGCCAAGATCTCGATTTCACTGATTTTGAAACATTACATGTCCTTGTGGGCCCGTTTTCAGTATAATGAGATTAAAATGAATATTTTCGAGATGTTCTACTAGTTACCACTAATAAATGAGATAATAATTATGTAATCACTATTTTTTAATGTTATCAGAATCAGTAATTCCCGAGCACTATAATATAATGACTTATATTAATATAATATTTGTCATGCCTAATCTACATACATAAATGATTCATACTGGCGTTAGTCTTAGGGAGGTCCAGGCATCTACTCTGAGATTACAGTGATTTAGACCCGAGAGGCTTTGACAGTAATTTAGGCATTGATGTGACAAGATTAAAGTTCATTTTTAGATTGTTATTGAGATAGTATGCAGGGAGCCCCTCCATGGACCTGCATACCTGCTTTATGATGCACAAGACAGGGGGAGGGTATACCATATGATATTAGTTATTCAAGGAGCTTATTCTATGGTTCCCGCTGAACTGACTTATGGGTACCAGAGGAGGTGTATCTCTTTTTAATTTTAGAATGCATTATATCATCATACATATTATTCTTTATCATCTTTTTTTTGTACTTTTCGTTTGTATAAGGCACCGTAGAGTTTGCATTCACTTGTTTATATCTATTTATGGTATAAGGTGCCATAGGGAATTTCCTTTACTAATTATTGTTATGATTTACTGATACGGGATAGACTTTTATCTTCCATGTTTCCAATTATGCTTCATTTATTATCATACTTGTTGTTTGCTATCCTTTCTATCCCCATTATTTGCGGTTACCAGCATAACTCCATTTATATTATTTATTTGTACTTCTTATTAACTAAGTGTTGATTCAGGTACATTTTACACTTGTTCATCCCAGACCTTCCTTGTAGATAACTAGTTATTTAGGCATTTTTCTATCTTATACTGTTAGCTAGCTTTCCTACTTGCTCTAATTGTTTGAATTCTTTGACTTGTATTCTTTATCGATCTATTTACCCTTTTATTTCTTACTTTCCTTGTTGGCTATTATGAATATATTTATCGGGAATTGATGCACCTACTATCCCACCAGAAGGATATCTGACCCTATATGCCAGTGATGATGTGGAGGGCTACTATGCCAACAAAGGGACACATAAGAACAATAAATAAAACAAAGAGAAAGTAGATGGATTTCATTAAGTGTAACAACATAAATAGAATAAAAAAACCTCACCACGACCTGGTATCAGTGCATATACAAAGCAATTAAGTACATAATACAAGTACAAGTCTGTAATACAAACATATCTTTGAAGTAGAGAATAGACTACATATATAGCTAAAGAGGGAAGGAACAGTTTGACGTTAAATTGTCACCATGTATCTTTGAAAGAAAAAGAAGTGATGAGGCGAGAACAACTAACAACGAACAACTAATCAACATCGTGTGCTATTACTCGAATCTTTAACACAAGGGCTATATGAGTACAAATCATCGAAAGAAACAACTACCAGTAGTCTTAGAGGGCCAACTAGTCACATAGAAAATATAAAAGCAGTAAATAACAAGAATACAAGAATAGAAGGTCACAAAAGAAAGCACAAAGAACGAAAAGCTAGCCATACAAAAGGAAGAAAGGAAGAAGATACATCATGGTTAATGCTAGCTAGAACATAGAGTAGGAAATCAGGTAAGAATGAAAGATAATACAAGGGGTTTTTACAATAATACAGAATTTCAACAGTAAAATCAAACACGACTGATAGAAATGGTAATAATTGGACTTATAAGGTTAATCGATAACACCAAGAAACAAAAAAAGATGATATATCAAATAACGCCATGCACATGTAAGCCCATAAGGTAAGTTTGATCCATATGTGAATGACTACGATTAGCTATAGTAGTAAATAAAGTAGTAGCACATGAAAAAAACTGCCAATCCCCCATAAAAATGGCAGATTACACAGAAGTCAGGCTTACCCATCCGGTATCCCATACTACAAAAGAGTATATACATAAGAAAAGTATGAAAAAGTAAACATAGAAACATTGATGCTCATTCCTATGTATGCTTTTCATACAGTACCTAATAAAAAGGTAGGACCCATTAAAGTGCTACCCTTGAGTACTTCTACTCCACCATAATGCACTTCTTGAGCATGTTTGTTCTTTGAAAAGAAGGGTCAATGGAGGTGTTCCAAGCACGTAAAAATCCTAATATAACAACATGTATCTCCAATCGATATCAGGGAGTCTTAGGGATACCCACAATTTGGGATCCAATACCATAGTACAATAGCATCACCATGTCATATGCTCGGAAACTCAGTGCCTCAGGTCTCACGGTCCCAGGGTAGTAATGTCCCAAACCAATAACCGCGAAGTAGTATAAAAATAATCGTACTCACCAATTAGTAAAGTCAGACTCAAGTGACAGAATAAGTAGTAAACGGTGGTACCCGTAGTAAGGGTTAAAACTTGGTCTAAAATAAGTAAAATATATTACCCGGCGCTCTGTACATAAATAATTTTAAAACAAGTTGGAATGTCATTTATTTTGTTATGATAATAGAATCTAATTTTTATCCTGGATTTATCCATGTGAGTCCTTATTATATAAAAATCAGCCACCATGGCCCAAAAATGTAATAAATCGGTAATACTAGGCCCCCAACTCTAAATGCACTCTTAGAACTGAACCTGACGATGCTCATGTTGTATGAATGGAACCACATAGGAAATATCTAACACTAAACTACTATTTTTACAGGATAAAGCAAGATACAACAAGAAACACAATACAGTTACCCAAAATAGAGGGAAAAACCCACGCAATAACATTCTACTACTTTCAGAGTCACCATACAGAGATCACAAGGCCAATACTAGGTCAAATACATCGTATCACAGTGAATGTCATCAGAAGGAAAAGGATGTGGTATAATAGAAGAAGTTGTCAAGGGTCGAGAGTCAAGGTATAAGGTGGTACATACATCCTTTGACCTTGCCTCTGGGATGCGGCTAACACGAATGGGGGGTATTGGGTGGAGGAGTGATATATCGAGAAATATTTTATTAGTCTTCAACTGGTCTTGCCTGCTGTGCCTACTATTACTGGAGGAGCATACACAGGACTTCTTAAGTCATATAATTTTATTTACTTTATTGTATTTTTTTTCTTAGGTGTATCCCTGGT
This sequence comes from Withania somnifera, assembly GCA_039654485.1. Taxonomy (NCBI): domain Eukaryota; kingdom Viridiplantae; phylum Streptophyta; class Magnoliopsida; order Solanales; family Solanaceae; genus Withania; species Withania somnifera. The sequence continues at coordinate 7,747 of JBDJHY011064930.1, forward strand.
TTAATTGGAGGCCTATAATCGAGCATGATTTATATGTATGCTATGATTTTTTTGGGGGGACTGGTCAGCATTTATTTGCATTACTTTATTATTCTTATTACTGCTTAGTTGTTAGTTTTTGTTAATTGATACTTCATTCTATGTGGGATTTTGTTCCTTACACTCTTATTTAGTCATTTACTCTTTTACTTGAGGTTACTAGTATACCATCAATGTTCAAACTCGTTTATTGTATTATTATTCACATATAATGTTGCAAGAATTTTGGGTCTGTTTTCCTTCATTCTTTGAGATGCTGGTATTTGATTAGCTAGCAATGCATGTCTACTTGTACTTTATTCTTATCTGAGTAGCTAGCTTTCTTTTTTGGGATAATTTCTTTTATGACCACTTTATTGTATTTTGTTATTTACTATTTTTATTATTGTTATGTGCCTAGTGGGCCCTCGAAGCCTACTAAATATGGGTTGCTTTAGCATTTTTTACTCATACTACATTTACACATTTACAGATCAGATTACAAGTTACCCATTGTGATTACAAATAGCTGTTCATGTAGCTTTTATTCTATTTCAAGGATTCAGGATGTGCTTGGCTTTCGTCTTTTACCTGCTTCTCTTTTTCTTGGCATATCTATTGATCTCTATGTATTTTAGAGACACAGTTGTATTAGACATTTTGAATTTCTTATTTTTGTACTTAGTAGTTTACTTGACACTATTGGGTTTTGAGCATTTATTTTGATTCCTTAAACTTCCTAAATTATTTATCTTCTGACTATTACACTTTTCTTTCTACATTTGATCTAGTAGTCCTCCGCTTTTGCTTTGAACTATAGGATTACTTCTCCTACTTGTAGTATAGTAGGTACCATCATGATTCATGAAATTGGGTCATGAAAAGTTTGAATCAGAGCCTAGATTCATCGGTGTCACTATACAGAACCGATGTCTATTTCATTCCTGTGAATCAGCCGAAGACATTCGTTGCTTAACTTTAGAAGGCTATAGTGACATTTAGAAAAATAACTCTTTTATTTGAATCTTGTATCCTGCGTGCATCCTTGATGGATTCTTGAAAATAATCACTCATTATCATCACTCTTTCGCAAATTCCTTGTACATGTTCATCCATAGTTAAAAAGACAACTAGAGCGCCAACAGAGGTACCTACTCTACCTAGAACTTCAAAGGTTCCCCTAGTGCTTGCGAAATCTGTTGCAGCACCAGCTGCAACACCTACTGCACTGCCTTCTCTTGACATTCGTAATATACTGTGGTAGCTACTCATTTCTTATGGTGGTCTTCATATAAAGGGAACACAGCCAATAGTCCTAGTATCTCAGCCTACAGTTGTAGTCCCTACATTGTAGTTTGTGCCAACAGTTATTCCATCAATGACTTCTAGACCCATTCAAGTCATACCAGTGCTAACTGTTGCTCCTGTTGTTGAACAACAGACAACTATGAAAGACACGGAGCAAAAGCTCCTGACCAGATTCCTGAGGTTGGATGCTCCAAGTTTCACTAGAGTCCATGGAAGGATGCCCATGAGTTCACAGTTGGGTGCAAAGAAAGACTAACCAACATTCGGGTATCGCAGACCTACGATATATCCTTTACCACTACCAGATGCATGGTCCACCAAAGAAGTAGTGGAGAGTATTCATGGTTTTAGGACCTGTAGGTCCATCTCAATCGACTTAGGCTGAATATTATGAAGTGTTTATGAAGAAATTTGTATCCAGGGCTTATTTGGAGCTCCTCAAGGAAAGGTTGAAAGGCTTAAATAGAGGTCTATGTCTGTTTCTTAGTATAAGGCTAGATTTCATCATCTTTCAGTAGATGGAGTTGATTCTATGCCTATTGAGGCAGAGACAGTCCATTGGTTAACTTACGGGTTGAGAGATAGGCTTCGTAAGGTGGTAGCATTGTTGGTTTCTAATAGTCTTCCATTATAGGCAGTGGTAGATCATGCAAACTCGATAGAATCCCTCTATTGCGAGTCGTGTCAACATCATGAAAATAGGAAGCAATAATAAAGAGATTATAATGGGTCCCATTTTAGTGGCCACTGTCAGTTTTATTAAGCACAGGGCTAGTCTAGCAGGCCTATGCAGGCATCATTTTAGGTTTCATCTCCACTTCCTGCATAATATTCCTGAGAGGCTAGTTTGTCATATTAAGGAGGTCAGTTGGGTACTGGTATAGGATCCCAATAGAGTAGGACATCTAGGCTATGTTATTAGTGTGGTCTTGTGGATTATGCTAGAGCTTATCCGCAGAAGGGAACTATTTATCCTGCTCCTTAGGATACACAACCATCGAGATTAGTGCCTCTATCTTCTATAAGTGGGGCATAGGGTGGTTATAAAGGTGGTGCCCAGTGTGGCAGGGGCAGTGGTCACGATAGCAGTCATCTTAGTGGTAATAGAAAGCTATATCTAGTTCTTGCTTGACGTGAGGCAGTTGCCTCAGATATTGTGATTACAGGTTTGATTCCTGTGTGTTCCATACCTGTGTCAGTATTATTTGATACTAGGTCTACTTGTTCATATGTGTCATCTTATGTTGCACCTAGTTAGGGGTTGCCTAGTGATACGATGTCGATATCTATGCATGTTGCTACCTCGATAGGGGATTCTTTAGTAGTGGACTGGGTGATCTGATCTTGATGGAGTTCTGTTGGTGGATTAGACGCATGGGCTAATTTAGTGTTGCTAGATATGGTGAACATTGATATTATTCTGGGTATGGATTGCTTTTCTCTCTATCATGTAGTTTTTTATTGGTATGCCAAGTTCGTCACCTTAACAGTACCAGGTTCATCTCCGATTGTGTGGCAGGGTTGTAGTAGCTGCGCACCGACAAGCTTTATTTCTTACCTTCAGGCTAGGAGGTAAGTAGAGAGGGGTTATTTTGCATACGTAGCATATGTTAATGACATTTATGTTGAAACATCTTTTCCTGAGTCTGTTCCCATTATTTCTGAGTTCCTAGATGTATTGCCTATCGACCGACCATATTGGCCTACCACCAGAGCGGGATATCGATTCTACTATTGACATAGAGTCAGGCACTAAGCCCATTTCTATTTCTCCATATCATATGGCTCCTACTGAGTTAAAAGGGTTGAAATGTTAGCTCCATGATTTCTATATAAAGGTTTTGTCCCTTCCAGTTTGTCACCTTAGGGTGCACCAGTTCTATTTGTGAAGAAGAAAGATGGTGTAATGAGTATGTGTACTTATTATTAGGAGAAAAATAAAGTTACTGTGAAAATATATATCCTATGCCAAGAATCGATGACTTTTTTAACTAGCTCAAAGGACCAACAATGTTCTCTAAAATTCATTTGTTGTCTTGTTACCATCAGTTGCAGATTCGAAAATAGGATATGCATAAGACAACTTTTATGACTAGTTATGTTCGTTATGAGTTTCTAGTTATGTCCTCTGGACTGAACAATGCTCCGACAACTTTTATAGTCTTGATGCATGGTATGCTTAATCCCTACTTGGACCCGTTCCTGATCGTGTTTGATAATAAAATCTTAGTGTATTTGCGAAGAAAGTCCAATCAACAGCAATACTAGAGATTAATTGTCCAAGCACTGAGAGAACACAAGCTTTATGCAAAGTTCTCAAAGTGTGAGTTTTTTAGAGTCCATTGTATTTTTTGAACATGTGGTGTCAAAGGATGGAATTAAAGTTGATCCAGGAAAGATTTAGGTTGTACATGATTGGACAAGACCGACTTCTATTTTTGAGATTCACAGTTTTGTAGGTTTAGCTGGGTACTATCTGTGTTTTGTCGAGGGTGTATCCTCGATTGCAGCACATTTGACAGATTGATAAGGAAATATGTTTCCTTCTAATGGTCTGAGGATTGTGAGTTGAGCCTTTCAAAGCTTAAGAACTTGATAACTTCAAAGCCAGTGTTGACTTTGCCAGTGGAGGGTCAGGGATTCTCCGTATATTGTGACTTCTCGGGTGTTGGTTTGGTTTGTGTTCTGATGCAGCAAGGTCCAAGTATTGCATATGCTTCGAGGCAGCTGAAGGTGCATGAGCGCAACTACCCCATAATGACTTAGAGTTAGTGCTGGTAGTGTTTGTGCTTATGATCTTGAGAAATTATCTATATGGGGTCCAGTTTGAGATCTTCATATATCATCGCAGTCTTTAGTACATTATGAGTCAGAGGGAGTTAAATTCGATAAATCGTAGGTGGATTGAACTACTGATAGACTAAAATTTCCATTCTTTATCATCCAGGAAAGGAAAAAATTATGGCATATGCCTTGAGAGTGAAAGCGGTCGGTATGGGTAGCCTAGCAGGCTTGTCCGTTTCTGAGAGGCCATTAGCAGTGGAATTTCAATCATTGGCTAATAGGTTGGTTAGGCTTAATCTATCAGACCCCATGCTTAGTTTAGCATATGTTGAGGCCACATCTTCCTTGACAGATCAGATGCGACAACATCAGTTCGAGGATAAGCGGTTGGTTGCTCTTCGTAGTCAGTTATTAGCCAGAGAGGCTGGCAAAGCTTTTATTGATTCAGATTGTGTACTTTAGTTTGATGGTGGCATTTGTGTACCTCGGGTTTGTAACTTGTTACAGTTGATCTTGTGTGAGGCTCACAGTTCCAGGTATTCTATTCATCCTGGTGCAGCCAATATGTACCAAGATTTACGATAGTTGTATTGGTGTAGTGGGATAAAGAGGGATATTGGTGAGTATGAGAATCGGCGACTAGGTGGTTAGATGCAAAGACTCTCTATTCCATCTTGGAAGTGGGAGTGGGTGACTAAGGATTTTTTTTCTGGATTGCCGCAGACTAGAAGAGGTTTTGATATAGTCTAGTTCATTGTAGATACGCTGACCAAGTCAGCGCACTTCATTCCTACTCACTCCTCCTATAGTGTTGAGCGTATGCCTCAAATCTATATTCATGAGGTGGTTAGATTGCATGGTGTTTCGATATCAATCATTTCTGGTCTAGGAACCTGGTTCATCTCGCAGTTTTGGAGGTTTTTTCAATTAGATTTTGTTACCAAGGATCATTTGAGGACCTTCTTTCATCCGCAGGCTGATGGTAAATCTGAACAAACTATTTCGGGGTTGGAGGATATGCTGAGGGCTTCTTTTGTTGTCTTTGGTGCTGCTTGGGATCAACATCTACCATTAGATAATATCACAACACAATTTCTCAGGTCATGATAGCGTTTAGACCCCTTTTGTAGACAAGCCTCACCCTACAGCCCGGAGCTACGTGCAATGGGATGCAAACTCTCACAATGCCCAATGTAGTAAAGGAACTCATAGAAAATACATAATAATGGGAGCCAATAAGAAATTATAAAAAAACTCGAATCCTAAAACTTGAAGTTAGTTGCATATGGAGCTACTATACAGGATAATTGAAATGTACAAAATATGAAATCTCCCCTAACAGGTAATACAATACAGGGCCTGTTGTGGACCGCATGAAACATGCCAAGTGAAGGAAATGACGGTTGGCTCGAACGACAAAGCTCACCTTAATCTCCGTAGTCAACTAGGTCTACTCCGCACAATCACTACATCGCTGATAACCCCTGCCTTTATATGCACAACGAAAAAGGTACAGAAGTGCAGCATGATTACCAAATAAGGTACCCAGTAGACATTATCGACCGACTGAGTTAAGACTAATATACGAATAAATAAATGTGGAAATAAAAAAGGTCGGTAGTTGTGCATAAATAATAAGGAAGAAATAATAGTAGTTATAAGCAGGACAGAGAGATATCATATGTAATAATATAAAACTACAGGAGCTGAACATGATAGGTAGAAACTACAAAGTTCGAAATCCAAAACTCGTATCGAGGTCGGGAAACATGCTTGTGCTCCAGCCCAGTAAAATCTTACTAACCACAATACTGTTCACGTAAGAACCACAAATAAGGATCGAATAGACGAATACTACTACATACAGAATAAAAGTAATAACACAAGAACCTACCAGCATCATATACCACCGATAAGTACAACCAGCACAACATATCCTACTTGGCGCCCAATCCAACTGGTAGGCATAAACGGCATAGCAAAACCCACCGTGACTCCACCCTTAAGCCAGTTTAGCACACATCATACCTAAAGAAATACACAGGGGCACAAGAAGGTAAAGTAGAACAGTAACAATATTGGGCACATACCCTATGTCAGCGCCATACATACACCCCTGTTAGTGCCAGCAACATCACCGGACACACATCCCCTGTTAGAATTATCAACATCACCGAAAACACAAACCCTATCAGTTTAAATAACATCACCAGACACACAGCCCCTATCAGAGTCAATAGCATCCTATGAAACACACACCCTGTCAATGTCAATAATATCACTGGAACC
>JBDJHY011065150.1:0-14144 GCA_039654485.1 Withania somnifera
GGGGAAACTACCGAAATACCCTAGGATACAAGATACTACACATTTATCATAAATGACCTGGAGGGTCATTACAGTTTCCATCCTTAATTCATTGACTTTCTTCTAAAATTTTCCTAAAGTCCAATCGACGATCTTCATTTTATTTATTGATTTCAAGCGTCATTCTTGCTTTTCTTAGATTCAAACTTTGGATTAAGGTTATCTACAATGTGGGAAAACTTTAATACCCTTTGTTCGAAGTTTCATGTTCGCGGGACTGTAGGCCCATTTTTACCTATATTTTGATTTCGGTTATTTTCATAGATTTATGGGTAACGTTGGATTTTTTTTAATGTCTAGATTATTACTTATCTAGTTGCATGATCATCGGAGTTACTTTGCACACTTTTTGCTGTTTTGTAGCAGTTCAGGCACCTTCTACACTTTATTTGCGAGCTTGTTTTTAGAGGATAGGTAGGCTACAACTTACGATATAAGACTTTAACATCCTTGGATTGTGAATTTTAGGTCAGTACCATTGACCTTGTCTGCTTCTTTAGCCAGTTCTTGATTAGGCATTAGTGTTGTATTCTGATTTTAGATTATCCTGTGGTCTTTACTGAGTCTGAAACATAGTATAGTAGGATTATTGGTAATTTCCATGAGTTCCAGACATAATTTTGGTTGGTTGTTCTTGCTATAGTGATTCCAAGATTGTTCAAGCCGGATAGGACATTGTGTGATCCCTTGACTATAATTGTGCTCATTACTAATCATGTATGTCATTTTCATGATACTGATACTTTAGGCATTGGTTTCGACTGCTTATGGAGAAGAGTCCCACATTTTTGATTTTAGAACCTTGCATGGATGATGAGCCCATTTTTAGATATTGATTGGCCTTAAGGGACCGTTTTCGTATATTTATGACTTGCACTAGTTTGAGATTTTGATAATGAAAGTTAAGCATAGAGATTTTATATGATCACAAAGATTTTTAGATCAGAGGTAATATTGGTAAGAAATTGATTTATAAGCAGACCTTTCTCTAAAAAGGGTGTTTTTGGTTTACCTAAATTATTTTAAAGACCCAATTGTCGATTGGGCGCCCAATACTGCTATTTTTTTAATCTATTTTAGTCCATTCCCTAGAACTTGTAGCCAGGTACATGAACTTTCTAGCACTTATAGCTTCGACCCATTATCGAACGCTAAGTAATTGTAGTTACCTTATTTTAGTCTTGGTGAATCTCAAGCATGGATATTGAGTTTGGTTAGTATTAGAACTGGTGAAGCCAAAAAAATACAAGACATATGATTAGATCGTACACGGGGAAGACTAAGCTACCTACATTGATTACTTATGCTGTGATCTTATGTATGCATTATTAGAAAAGCCCATTGATTATATTGATGTATCCTTGGGAACTCCCATTGATTATATTAATGCTTGCTTGGGTAATCCCTTAGATGGATGTATGTTTGGGGAAGCCCATTGATGATATTGATGTATTCTTGGGGAAGCCCATTGATTATACTAATACATACTTGGGGAAGCCCATTGATCATATTGATTTTGGACTTGGGAAGCCCAGACATTCACTCATGTTTTAATACTACTTTCTTTCATGTTTGGGTTGCTTTAATAACTTGTTTCCTTATTTGTACCTTCTGGTAGTATGGGATGCCAACGGTGAACTTTACGTGTTTGTACCTTATGGTAGAATGGGATATCAACGTGTTTAGTTTTACTGATTTGCTTATCTAGCTGTATTGAGTAGTTGTTTCATCCTATTCTGTTTCATATGAACTTAATTGGTAGTTATGTATGGATTTTCATTTGATCATGCTTTCTTCTTTCGATGATCATTGAGGTTACCGATACACCATCCTTGTATATTCCCTCACTTGATTTACTTATTGCAAGTACTCAGGTATGTTTTCATTTCTTTATCTAACTTCTTCTATTTGGTTTCTAGCCGTTCCATTCACCATACATGTTTCTTTAACTATATAGATAGCTAGCTTTACCTACCTCCTCAACATACTTGAATTATGTGACTTGATTCCTTCACTATCTACTATAATTGCCTTTATTTCTTATATGATCCCGGGCGGCCTAAACTACTAGGTACCTATTATTTTTTGTCCTCAAACTACACTTATACATCTCTTTGGTGCAAACCCGAGTACAAGCATTCGTTGCTGACTCCTGATAGTGTTGCTTATCTTGATCTGAGGTAGATGATGGCTTCAGGATTTTGGAACTTGGTTTTAGCTCTCTCTATATTTCATTTGTACTATTGTAGACAGATATTACATTTCCATTCGGACTTTGTATTTATTTTCTTAGAGGCTCATGTATTAGTTTACCAGGTGTTGGGGATTTCTTTTATTGTACAAGATTTTCGCGTATTCTACCCTTATTTATACTATTATCTTCAATATTTGTCTATTATTTTTTCCTTTTGTACTTGTTGGGTGGTTCTCTTATGGTGGGATATAAGTCCCCTCATGATCTGAGAAATTAGGTCGTAAAAAATATAGGTGCCCTCATAATTTGAGAAATTAGGTTGTGACAAATTGGTAGCAGAGCTCTAGGTTCGTTGGTATCCTAAGTACATGAGTCAGTGTCTAGTAGAGTGTTATGGATCAGGTACTATGATGTCTGTATCCTATCTTCGAGAGGCTATAGTGATATTTTTAGGATATCTATATCTTATTTACTTTCATATCAAGCATGCATCCTAGTTGGTCTGTTGAACTATCTCATGTTCTCATTCACTCTTCTATAGATAACACGCCTATGATCTTCAGTGGCATCAGGAGATGGGATGCCTGTCGCACTGTTAATAAGATAGTTTTTTGGTAGCTACTGGAGATTAAGTCCGAGGTCAAGGACATGCTTATGTTTTGAAGTCCGTTAGAGCTGCTATGCCTATCAAAGCTTTAATGATTCAACCTGAACCTGTTCCATTTTACAGCCACATGGTATCTAGAGATCAACTTATATTGAACCTAAGACAGTAGCAACAAGTTTTGTCGATATTCTAGATCTTTAGGATATTCTTCTATGGGTGTTGATATTAGCGAGTGGTGTGCCTCAAATAGGGATATTACCTGGTGTTAGGAGCACTTCTCAGGTTAGAGCTAAGTTTGTGGCTCTGCAGCAGGGTTCTTTATCCATTGCTGAGAATGAGGCAGAATTTCATTAGTCGGTTGCGCGTACCTCTATGATTTTTTCATTTTGAGTATGGTAGGACCCAAATTTTAGTTGATATATTGATTTTTACCCTCTGATTGGAATTTGTACCTTTGGTAACTACGGGCCATCCTTTTACCTAGATTGCTAGCCGTGCAAGGTTGATTGAGGGTTTATGTTAGGAGGCATATGGTGATAGTGTGATAGGAGATAGGGGTCATCATAATAGTCTAGTTCAGATATTTTTACCTACTTTAGATGGGGTTTAGCTTGGTTTTGTTGGACAAAGTTTAGGTTAGATTTTGAGTGGTCCTTCTTTGAGAGTAGTAGTCTGTTGTGGACATATGGGTTCATTTATATTTTCTCGTTATGTTATACCATACGGGACATATTATTTGTGTGGGGGCTATGGGTCACATTACTGTAGATTGCACATAACAAGGGTAGGTTTAGAATCCTTCTGGGTCTATGAGGTTTCATCGTTAGTGCCAGCTGATAGGATTATGATTAGCGTATAACGCCACCAATCATTAGTTTAGGGATATACCTCGGGGTTGGCTATGCTATGAGTGTGAGATTCCCAATCATTTTGTTATAGAATGGCCCATCCAGCAGCCTATTTTGATTAGATCCCTCGTGACGCCCCAGTTACTGCTACCTCAAGTCTGATTTTTTTAGGTTGTTGTTGGACAACCTTGGCTTTATTTGACTTCTATTTCTAGTGCCTATCTATATCTATTTACTTCTCCCTCTATTTATTAAGGTTGGACTATTTGTGCCCTTATTTGACTTCAATGCATATGGACTCCTCCACTTTAGCTTATTATTGTTTTGCTCTGTGATAAGAGTTGCTTTTGAGATGTTATTGATGTTTTTATATGTTGCTACCTTAGTACTTGATTTATTAGTAGTGGATCATGTCGTTAGATCCCACTGGGAAGCTTTTTGAGGAGTTTGATTCTTTGGCAGTGATAATTTTTGATAGATAGGTTAACTATATATATTGTGGGCATCAGATACATACCTTCAGTTTTACCTAGTGTGTTTTAGGTTTCATAACGAGATTCTTTAGCCATGCATCATTTGGGACTTATCTAGTCTTCTCGGCTATGAGATTAGATTTGTGAGGTTGTTGGGATCGATTATCTTTTCCCCATGATATTCGGTTTGATGCGTCATCCTTTTTTTTGTTTTCGTTGGATTGTAGTGATGTTTCCCTGAATCCCTCTTTGAGTAAAGTTTGTTTTGGAAGGTTTTGAGATTTATTTGGGCTCATACTCGTCCCTTCTTGTCGTCTGGTCTCCATTGAGTTAAAGGGATTTGGGATGATTACTTTCAAAGTTAGTTACGTGATTGTCGAGATTTATGGTAAATATATTTTTATATTTTTCTCCCTAACTGATTCTTTAGTAGTAGATCGAGGGAGTCAATCCTAGTGTTGATTTCCCCAATATATAATGTTTTAGTTGATTTGTGTCATCCATCATATAGTTGGCAGTGATTTGATGGTCAGTCGGGCTAGCTTCTTCGTCTTTGCTTGAATATTATTAGTATATCCAGTTTGTGGTTTAGTAATGTTTGGATATTAAGGGGAGAACTTCTTCATGCCTTGTTTTGGTTCATCAGAGTAGCCTCAATGGAAGTATGGTTAGTAATATGTGGATTTAAGATTATTATGGGTTTGATTGGAATTATTTCTCCTTTTGAGGTTCGTGTTTGCATTGTGGTTAGTATGGTTTCGGTAGCTTATCATGGTATTTTATTTAGGTTCATGGTCGCCTTCTTGTGTACTTTTGATATGTGATTTACTTAATGGATTAGATAAAGTTGGGTAATTCGGTTATGGGTTGAGTTGCATTGTGTTGTTTCTTTGATCCAGTTATTGGTAAACCTAGTTTGGCATTGGTATTGTGGCATCTTGGTGTGAGGTAATTGAGTTAATATCGACATCTCTTTGGTTTATAAATTACTCTTGTGTTTTAATACTCCATCCTTCGTGTTTGGATTAGATCTCTCTTTGTATTTGGATCCGTGGTGGACATAGGTTAGTATAAGGTTCTTTCTACATTATCCTATCTTTCGATAAACTCATTACTCAGTTGCGTTATGTGTATCCTTCCTACCATAGGAGAATTCGTGTATTGGGGACTAAGGTGAGTGCTGATGGACTCCCTTTTCGAGCCTATTGTACAACTAGTGGGAAATTCCCATGGGTTGTAAGTCAAATCAACTGGGGAGGCCTACACTTGAGCAATGGAGTGACACCATTGTTTTATCTATTCCATCTATGTGAGAGATCCTATTTGATGTCCTTTGGGATTTATGGAATGTTCTACCATCAAGATCGAATTATTTAAATCTATGTAGCAGGTTTGCTATTTCTTTCTGAGGATGTGTTGTTTGGGTTGTTATTGGTTTATTGATAGGTTGTTTGTTTTAGTGGCTATTTAACTAGTTAATCTGATTTTTATGCTCCTACTGGTTAAGTTTCTTATATGTTACGTGAGTGGTTCAAGTTGCTTCACAAGTGGTGGATTTCATGTGATATTGCTAGTTATTGTTTTTGACCCTGAGTTTCTGGCTTGTTTATTAGTTTTGAGGCTTTTCTATAGGTTGTGGTTGGGTTTTGACAGTTGGTTACTAAGTTATTCTCTTGCCGAATTTGTCCTGGGTAATGATGGTTATTGGAGTACTTGGGGTTTAGTGGTCTTGAATGGTTGTTATGAGCATTTATGGGTAATCTAGGGATGATTTATTGATTTGAGTTTAGAATGCTAGTGTTGAGATGGTTAGTGATTTCGGGTTGTGGTTTTTTTTAGTTTGATAAGTGATTTGGTTTTTAGTTATCGTCTTCCATTGGGCATTCGTTATTGTTCCTCCTTTGGTTGGCTTAGTAATATTATATATAGTATGTATGGAGTACTACAGAAAGAGTTTGTTCAATCTCGATAATAATTTTGGCATTTGTTTGAGAGCCTGTGATTGTTTTAGTTGGTGATTTTAAAGAGTCAGTGATTTTTGAGCTTTTGGTAGTTGGAGTCCCGTGGATCTGTTCCCTTGCCATGGGAAGACTTCTGATTAGCCAAGAAAGTCTTGTGTGATTGGTTTTATCCTTTCTCGGAGTCTAATGCTTTCTGTCCCCTCTTCTTTAGACTTTTGGGGATGAAAGTCTTTTTAGTAGTGGATGTTGTAGTGACCTTTCTGGTCATATACACATTTTTTGCATTTCCTTGTATCTTAGAGCATTCTTGTAGTGGCCCTAAGTAATTTCTAACTTATCAGGACTGGTGGTTCGGTTCCTGGATTGGTCTTTTGGTTGTTATGTCTGTTTCCATGTTCTATGGCCTTAACTTTTGATATCGCTGACTTTGGTCAACATTCCTTGGAAACAAACTCAAAATTTAATTTTGACGTTTCTATTAGCTCTGGAACATGGATATTTGTCTAGACGAACTCTTGGTTCCTGTCCAATAGCCTTCATTGTGAGTTATCTTGATTTGCATATTTTATGAGATTTTTAGTTCGACAATGGATCTTGAGTAGTCATTTTTTTATCGAACCCTCAGATTGGAAATCCGACTTCGCCATTAGATCCGGAGTGTTGAGTGTAGGTTAGGTGAGGTGTTTTTTTGGGCTTCAGGATAGCCGAACTCATTTGGTGTACCCGGTTGGAACTTATGTAATTTAGGCTGAGGGTTGACTTTAGCAAACATTCCATCGAAACAATCTCGTATTGGAATTTCTTTAGTGCCATTTAGATTTGGAATATCATTTCTATGCAATTAGAATAGTCAGACTCCGTTTGGTCTGAGAGATCCAAATTCTTCCTTTAAAATATTACATATTTTTAGTTTTTGGTGATGGTATTTTTTTTCAGTGCTATAGAGATCGTGCAAAAGATCCTTTTTCTCCTTCAGCGCGATTATGCTACCAAAGCACTAATGACACTAAGTTGCTGGGTGGCTTATGATGCGATAACATCCCTAGGCGCTATCGCTACCAATTGTTTCCCTGAGTTTTAGAACGATCGCGCTATATTCGCTGATGGCACTAAATACTTTTTCCACCTTTAGCGCATAGTCTGGGTTCGAGTATAAATAGCTGAATTCTCGAGTTTTCATCCATTTATTTAACTTTTCTCTTCTTCAAACATTCTTAAACCCCTACTAAAATTCTTGGGTCTTTGACTGAGCTCATGGGTGACTCTTGAAATATGATTTCTTCAATTATTTCTTGATTATTCGTTGTTTTTCACTTAGAATTTTCAAAATTTCACCCAAGTCCCAATTTTCTTCATCATAAAATCTTCATTGATGAACGCGAAGCTTTTGAGTGTTCTTCCTTGATCTTGGGAAGCATTAGGGACTATTTATAATCACTTACCAAATTGATTTTCTTCTACAAGTGTTAAAAAATCCCATGGTGTTCTTCACTTTATTTCTTGATTCCTTTTAGCTTCAAACTTTGGATTTAGGTTACCTACCATATGGGAAACATTTTGATACCCTTTGTTCGAAGTTTTGGGTTAACAGACCCGTAGGCCCATTTTGACCTCGGTTATTTTCATGGCTTTATAGGTATCTTTGGATTCCTTTTAATATCTATATTATTATTTTACTAGTTGCGTGATTGTCGGAGTTCATTTATAAAACTTTGGGGTTTTAAGCAATTCAAGCATCTTTTTTGCTTTATTTTCAATCTTGTCTTTGGAGGACAGGTAGGATACGGCTTATGATTTTATTAGTTTTCTTATATAGGAAATTATAGTCCTGATTAGCATCTATGGGTTGGGAATTTTAGGTTGGTACCCTTGAGATTTTTTCTTGTTTAGCTAGTTCTTAATTACATATTGGTGTTGTATTCTAATTTTATATTACTTTGTGGTCTGCACTGACTCTGGAACACAACATGATGGGATTATTGGGAACGTCCATGAGTCCTGGACATTGTTTTGGCTGGTTATGCTTTCTGTAGTGATTTCGAGCTTATGCAAGGCTGGCAATACATTCTGTGATCCTTTGACAGTGATTGTGCTAATTACTGTTCATGCATGTCATCATCATAATGCTGATGTTTTAGGCATTGATTTCCACTGTTTATGGCCTAGAGCCCCGTATTGTTGATTTTGGAACCTTGTATGAACGACGAACCCATTTTTAGATATTGATTGGCCTTAAGGGCTTTTTTTCATATACTGATGACTTGCATTACTTTGAGATTTTAATAATGAAAGTTGAGCACAGAGATTTTGTATGATCACAAAGATTTTGATATCACCGGCTAATATTAGTATGAAATTGATTTATAAGCAGACCTTTCACTAGGAAAGGGTGTTTTGTGGTTTTCTTAAAATATTTTAAAGACCCTTCTAAGGGAGAGCATGAAAGAAAATCAAATGATTGTTTTTTAACCAGCGCCCTCTTTTGGGTATGCAGGTACTAAGAGTCCCCTCATACAACCCAAGAGACATTATCTGGTTGAGTCTTGCAGGTATCAACAACGACGAAGAAAGAACCAGAAACAACAACTATATATGTCTCTTGGCCCAGATAATGTCCTAGGTGTAAAGGAGATCGGAGCAATATGGAATGCCTAGACAACTTTTTTTAATCCTTTGACTGTGATTGTGCTCATTACTATTCATGCATGTCATCATCACAATAGTGATATTCTAGGAATTGGTTTCCACTCATTATGTCCAATAGCCCTGCATTGTTGATTTTGGAACTTGCATGACTGATGAGCCCATTTTTAGTTATTTATTGGCTTTAAGGGCCCATTTTGGATACTGCTTACTTGCATTACTTTGAGATTTTGATATGAAAGTTGAGCACAGAAATTTTATATGACCACAGAGATTTCAAATCACTGGATAGTATTGGAATGAAATTGATTTATAAGGGACCTTTCACTAAAAAAGTTTTTTCTGGTTTTCTTAAATTATTTTAAAGACCAAATCATCGATTAGGCGTCCAATACTCCCATTTTTTAATCTATTTTAGTCCAGCCCCTAGAACCTAGCTCTAGGTACATGACCTTGCTAGCACTTTTAGTTTCATCTTGTTGCTGGAAGCTGAGTATTTGTCATTAGCTAATTTTAGTCTTGGTGAAGCCTTAGCACCTGCTTCTAGACCCATGATTTGATGGTATGTAGGGAAGATTGAGTGATCTACATTGATGACCTATGCTAGATCCAGACTTGGGGAAGCCCGAGCATCTGTTGAGATCTAATTTAAGCATGCTTGGTGAAGCCCATTTATTAAATTGATATATTCATGGGGAAGCCCATTGATTATATTGATGTATGCTTGGGGTAACCTATTAATTATATTGATGCATGTTTGGGAAGCCCATTGATTATATTGATACATGTTTGGTGAAGCCTATTGATCATATTGATTTTGAACCCGAGGAACCCTAGACACTCACTCATGTTTAATACTACTTGCTTTCATATTTTTGTTACTTTACACCTTTTTTCTTGTTTGTACTTTCTAGAAGTATGGGAGGTCAGGGGGTGAGCTTTACTTGTTTGTACCTTCGGGTAGAATGGAACGCTAATGAGTTTATATCTGCTGATTTAATTCTCCAGTTGTATTGAGTATTTGTTACATCTTGTTCTCCTTCCCATGAACTTAATTAGTAGTTATGTATGGGTTTTCATTTGATCAATCTTTATTATTTCGATGATCATTGAGGTTACTGGTACACCCCCTTGTCTATTCCCTCAATTGATTTACTTTTTACTTGGACTCAGGTATTTTTTCATTGCTTTATCTGAGTTCTTCTATTGGTCTTCTAGATAGTTCCATTCACCCTATTTGTTGCTTTAACTGTTATATATAGCTAGCTTTACCTTCATACCTCTACATACCTCTAGATATTACATTTTCACTTCAAACTTTGTATTTGTTTTCTTAGAGGCTCATATGTTAGTTTACCAGGTTTTGAGGATTTCTTTTATTGTACTGGATTTTCTTCCCATATTTATACTATTATCTTCTGCATTTACTTATTACTTTTTGTTTCCATACTTATTGGGTGGTTCTACTATGGTCGGATGTAGGTGCCCTTATGATCCGACAAATTA
Source organism: Withania somnifera (assembly GCA_039654485.1). Taxonomy (NCBI): domain Eukaryota; kingdom Viridiplantae; phylum Streptophyta; class Magnoliopsida; order Solanales; family Solanaceae; genus Withania; species Withania somnifera. Next base: position 10,272 of record JBDJHY011065150.1, read on the forward strand.
GGTTTCGACAAATGTAGATGCCTTCTGAAATCGGTCGTGGCATTTATCCTTGAGCTTTAATTTTTACTTTTTGGGGGACATTTTAGACTCGATTTTGAAATATCAATATAGGTATCAATATTCATATTTTCTCATGATTAACTCATATTTGAATAGATTTTGCTAACTTAAAAGCTCAATATAAGGAAAAAGTTCACGTTTTTATTGTTTCTTTGCTTTCTAAGGAAAGTAAAGGCCATTGACTCTCTTATAAAGTGTCCTAAGTATTTTGTGTATTTGTTTTATTAAATAGGGAGTAATGAGGACTATTTGGGGGTATTCGTATGGGTGATATGATGAGTACTCATCCGAATACTAGAGTCAAGCATACGGGGTCTAAAAAAAAGGTAATAAAATTTTGAAATATGAGCTTATGGATAGAAACATATATGAAAGTGTTGATGAGATGCCTAGATTATGATTAATTGCACTCACTTGTTTCTTTACTTGATTTTATGCCCTTGAGTGGCTTTGGTTGAGATTTACATGATTTTATTTATTATGGTGTCCATGAGCAACCTTATTGAATTATGGTATGATATTGCCTTCTTTTTCCATGATTGCATCTGACATTCTCATACATTATGTTGATTATTGACCTGGAACATGAATAAGAGGTATATCGTGATATGATTGAGATTATCACATGGCCGATGTGCGATTTACGATATGGTCTTGGTATATAATGAAAAATAAAGACAAAGAGGAATATGATATAAAAGTGGCATTATGGTCGATGTGTGATTTTTGGTATTTCCATAATATTTATGTGATATATAAAGGCTATGTGGCTGATGTGTGATTTTTGGTATTTCCATGATATAAAAAGGGAAATTTGGAAAATTTGTGATTTCTGGTATTGCCATAATATTGATGTGACTTAAAAAAAGGAAATATGGCTGATGTGTGATTTTTGATATTTCCATGACATTTATTTTGATACTAAAGCAATGTGGCTGATGTGTGATTTTTTGATATTGCCGAGGTATGTGATACAAACATGCATTTCATACCATGGTATTACATTATATTGCACATACATTGACTCGTTACATCACTGCTTTTATATTTCATGAGCATGTTTGTTATGGAGTACATTTCTCACTCATTGATATATTATTGATTTCCCCACTTATCTTGTTGATTGAGATAATGTTCCGAGCCTAAGATGGATAATTATGATGATATTTTAGGACTTTATTAGACTCCCAATGAGTTGGGACATTGTGTTATTATGAGGTTAAGGTATAAAACCTCATGAAATGTTGAGTAGAAAATGATGATAGAGTGTCTCTACTGGTTAAACTTCAGTATTAAACTTGAGTTGCATTCCTTTATTTACCTTGGACTATTTTTATTAGTGTCCATCCCATGAGTTTCTTTCTCGATTCTATCGGATGTACCCTTCCTACTGCGACTATACTTGTGAATTGCAAGCTAATCGAGGTTCTATGGACTCTGCGTATAAGGCCATATCAATGAGTTGGATTCATCTCGTGGATTGTGAAATGGACTCAAAGAGGGAGGCCTAACTCCTAATGGTCTAAGGATGAGATGTTACATATAATATGAACTGGACTAGTTTCACTTAGTGTTGATGTGTTAGTTTAATTGGCCAGTGATGCCTAGTCAATATTCTCCTATTTGGATATAGTTTTAGTTGTAGTGGATTCCTTTGGTTTCCTTATTAACTATTGATTTCTTTTATGGTATTTATTACTGTTAGCACCCCTACGCCCTGTATCTATCATCTAATTTTCATTATAAACTGCTAGCTATGGTCCGATTTGCAACTTGGCATCTAGAGGATTATGGTGGTGTGATTAGGGGTTGTTTGTGACTCATCCCCACTTTGTTTTAGTACCAAGTTAGGAATATTTGACGGGTAACCATTTCTTATTTGTTACTCATTTGTTACTTTCTACATTTTTATAGGTTCAGAGTTTGACGCAGCTTGATAATCTCCTTCTAGATCAGGTTTGAGAATCTAGGTCGTGAGAGTTGAGGTGGCTGTTTATCATTCAGCAAATACCCCAAAATCTTTATTTTTTTTGGGATCCTATTTGAGGATTTTTGAGATGTGAGAATATGTATTTATTTTGGCTTTGTACTATTCATATTTAGAGGCTTGTACACGTTGACACCAGGTTGTGTGGTTCTCTAGTTGGATTTTGATATTGTACCTTTTTTTCTTCTCGCCGATTCATTATTTTTGCATTTGCCTTTATAGGATTGTATAGGGTTACCTGTCTTGGTGGGTTGAGACAAGTGCCATCACAACTTGGGATTTTAGAACATGACAACATCATCCGTCACTGAAACCTATGTTCTTTCTCGAACATACGATAAGTGGAAAACATCGAGTCTAACAAAATCCTAAGGGCATAATTTGAAAGTCGGTCTTCGTTCTCCAAGTGAACGTATTCACAGGATAAGGCTTCTAAGATACCCTACTATAAACTGAATTACTGAACTAAAACCAAGAATCTGTAAATTAGAAGTGACTAAGATACCAAGTGTTATTTCATGAATCAAAGCTAAGTTGGAACTCTCTAAACTAGAAACAACCATAAAAATGGGACCTTTTCCTATATCACAACAAGAATTCCAAACCAGTTCCTACATAAATTAAAAGTAAAGATAACTTCAGTCACACTTTACCTATAAAAGCAAAATCCACCACTAACCTATATGTAATGTTCCCAACCTTTAACATACTTTTTGTAGTAATCCTAATGGTAATTTTTTTTTATATTCTTTATAAATTAGCATTTTTCTTTTATGATAGCTATACTGGGTAATATTTGGTTCATTTAGGTGATTAGTTTGGAAACTAGAACAAAGAGTTGAGAGTTTTTGAGAAATTTTGATTTTTGAAAGCCTTTAAGTTGAAATAGTTGACTTTAGTCCATATTTGGAGTTTTTAGTCTCAGAATGGAATTTTGTTAGTTTTATCAACTTCAGAACGTCAAATTTGTCTAGGAAGGTGATCATTTTGAGGTTTTGGGTTTTCTTGGTGATTTTTGACCATTGAAAGGGATAAAGTGAAGCTTAAGGTCAAAATTTAACTTTGGTCAATATTTGATGATCGGGTGCTCTAATTTGACCTTTATCGATTCTATTGGATTTTAGAGATGATTTTTAGTCGAGGAGAAGGTTTGAATAATTTTTTAGGAAACTCGGGGGTATTTTAGTCATTTGGTGGGAAGTTTCATAAGCCTTGACATGTATCAGGATGCAAAGACCTTGGATCCATAATCTAATGGTTCCATTCAATCCAGAACATATAAATTAGTTGGTATATATAGTTTGTGTGCACCAGATTATACATAAATTTTGAGGGTCTCATCAATGTGTTTGGTTTTGTTGCTTAGTTGTTGTATCTGTCATCTAATGCAACTCCCAATTATTTTTCGTGATCACGAAGAGTGAGGTTGCATTCACGGTCGCATAAGTTGACTACTTCCTTCATCAATTTGTTCATCACGATCGCATGAAAATTGGACATGATTGAGTAGTGTTTCTCCTAACAGTGACTTAAGTCACTGTTACGCCATGTTTTCCCTATTTTCTATTTTTGGACCTTACAAACTCATACTGGAGTATTTCCAAAGATATATTTTAAGATAAAACTTTTGGTAAGCTTTTTAATAATTGATTCTTCATTACCCATTAATCATTTCATAATTTTAACATCAAAATATTTTATTTCAAAGAAAAAATTTAGGAATCTTTTGAGAAAAATTTAATTGGTATCTTCTTATATTTTAAAGTCAATTTCTTCTCCATCTTCAACCAAATTTCATATTTAAGATCACTAAATCATGGATAATG
>JBDJHY011065260.1:0-14143 GCA_039654485.1 Withania somnifera
CTAGAGTTAAAGATCATCTTATAGATCAAGTGATTGGGAATTTTGGTGAAGGAGTAAAAAAATAAAAAACTTTGAATAATTTTCAAAGAAACTTTGCCTACATATCACTTGTGGAGCCAAAGAACATAAAGTAAGCTTTGATGAATGATTGTTGGGTGGTATCTATGTAGGAACTTAACCAATTCAAGCGAAATCATGTATGAAATTTGGTTCCTCCTCCACAAGAAAAGACAATCATTGGAGTTAAATGGATGAACAAGATCAAATATGATGAAAATGGCAATCCGGTGAAGAATAAATAAAGATTGGTGTTTCAAAGATTTAATTAAGAAGAGAGTCTTGATTATGGAGAGACTTTTGCTCCGGTTGCCAGATTAGAGGCAATTCGTCTTATATGTGTCTTTGCCTCTCATAAAAAAATCACGCTCCAACAAATGGATGTGAATAGTGCCTTCTTAAATGGAGTAATTTATGAAGAAGTGTATGCGAAGCAACCTTAGGGTTTTGAAGATCATGAAAAAGCCAAACCATGTATACAAACTCAACAAACACTTTACTGACTTAACCAAGTACTAAGAGCATGGTATGAAAGGTTAAATAATTTTCTAACACAACATGATTATGTTAGAGGTCATATTGATAATACCTTGTTCATTAAGAGAATTAATGATGATATGCTTATTTGTCAAATATATGTTGATGATATTATATTTGGTACTACTAATCCATATATGTGCAGAAAGTTTAATGATTTAATGAAGGTGAATTTGAGATGAGCATGACGGGAGAGCTAAAGTTCTTCCTTGGACTTCAAATCAAGGAACTTGAAGATGGAATTTTCATTCATCAAACAATGTATACTAAGGAGTTGCTAAAGAAGTTCAAAATGGAGAATTGCAACCCAATGGCTACCCTTATGTCATCAACTCTTAAATTGGATAAATATTAGAAAGGAAAACTTATGGATCAAAAGATCTATAGAGGTATGATTGGTTCCCTTCTATACTTAATTGCTTCTAGACTAGATATAATGTTTTCTCTTGCTTAACTGCTAGATTTCAATCTTGTCCTAGAGAATCTTATTTTATTGCATGTAAAAGAATTTTTAGATATCTTGTTGATAAAATTTCTTATGGTTTTTGGTTTCCATCTTGCTTGGATTTTGATTTAGTTGCATATAGTGATGCGGATTATGATGGATGCAAATTAGATAGGAAGAGTACTTCCGGAACATGTCATTTCTTAGGTGTATCATTGATCTCTTGGGATAGTAAGAAACAAACTAGTATTGCTACTTCCACGGCCAAATATGAATATGTGGCTGCAGGAAGCTCTTACTCTCATGTTTTGTGGATCAAAAATCAATTGCTTGACTATGACATTCATGTGAAAACATGTCTATCTATTGTGACAACACTAGTGTCATTAATCTAAGCAAAATCCTATCTTATATAGACATTTTCCTGGAGAGACAGATAAGATATCTAGACATACCGGCGTTTTGATACCGCCAGGAACAGGAAAAAGAGACATCATTTCTTGCGTGACCATGTTAAAAAAGGTGATATTTATTTGCAGTTTGTGCCTACTAATGATCAATTAGCGGATACATTTACTAAACCTTTGAAAGACAAAGTTCCATCTCTTTTACCTTATCATAAGTCACATGATTAAAGTTTCCTGTAACCCCTTCAATCTCCTCTATGTATGGTTATCTCTCGTATTCTTGAAGCCAACAACATCAACTTGCTTAACGTCCCTTCTGTTGTGATAAAACAAAGCTACAACTCTAGAGCTTTTCGTAGCATGGGATATACCCATGTTGAGAACTCCTGGGTTCTCAAAATCGACAATGATGTTCCTTCCTCTTTAAATCCATCCTGTCTACCCTCCTCTTTCTTTCCTCTTGCTGTTCTTACCATAGATTTCTCCGAAATCACTGATAAGTTGACTTCTTTGAAAGAAAACTTTGAGTCTCTTAAGGACATCATGTTGTCTTACCAGTTTCATTTGGACCGAGTTCGAGAAGTTACCAAGAAAACCAACAATATTATAACCAAACTACATATCAAGCTTAATTTGATTATTCGAAAAGCTAGCAAGGTATCAAACAATATACAGGCTAATGGAGATCGAGTAGTGGATGTTGTTACCACCAAGTTTGATGTTTTAAAAGAGGTTACTGTCAACACCATATGCTACCTACTGAGAGGACGTGGTTGATGCAGGATTGTCTTTTGTGTGCTCTAATTGATATTCTCAAACTATCCCTGCTCTTAAGTTTTTTTTTGGTTGTATAAACTTTTTAACTACTTGTTTCGCCCCTTGTTGGCCTTGACTATTGGTATCATTGCTCATGCTTAAACTATCTTTATTGCTACTTTCGTTATATGTTTGCATGTTTTCGTTGGTGTATTCTTCCCTTTTTGATGGACGTCAAAAGTGTGCAGGGAACATATAAGTCAACTATTCAGGGGGAGTTCTATATGGAGTTAACTTAGGCACCACATAAGTCAACTATTCAAAGGGAGTCCCAAGTAGAATACTTGAACAAAATGTCTCCATAAGACCAGGGAAGTTGACTACTCTTATTGGTTGTCATCATAAAAAAGGGGAAAGAAATAAGAAGACAAACAGATACATGTACTTTGGATCAGGGTAGTTAATAACCCTTCCTTTCTTGAAAAAAGATATTCAAATATTCTTTTTTCAAGTTTCAAATCTCTCGAGTTTCCTTTTCACAAACGGTTACCTACTTTTATATTTATAGACCTTTTTGAGGATAACTCTTTACATTTCTACTAGTCCTTTTCATAGCCATTTTTTAATTTTATTTTTCACAAACATTGTAACTCTTAGAGTTTTACTGTGTAACAAAAACAGAAAAAAAAGAAGAAAGATTTAAAAGACTGAGAGTGTCAAAAGAAACTGAATAAAAAAGAAAAGGAGTGAATTTCGTTAGTGCAATTCAATCCATACAATATAAGAGGGCACCAAGAACTGTTGATGAGCTTATCAATGCCATTGTAAAGGCATATAAAGATTTTCTGGCAATACTATCGAATCATATTTTTCTAACCTTGCATTCGTGCATGGTAGAAATTAGGCAAACAATAGGTTTCAGTAAGTATAAAATTCCACATATCAAGAAAGCAACGTTAGAAAAAAAAGGGCCAGCTTCCTATTCAATTGAATGCAGTTCAGATTGGTGCATGAAATACTTAACATTATCCAAAATGTTTGTTGTAGTTCTTTCATTCTCAAATGCTTTTTTCTCCTTCGTATCTGATGATTTTCAAAAGATCACCAACAACTACACTACTAAATTTACCTTACAACAATGAATGATAGCCACGTGGTCGTGGGTTCGACCCCACATACGGCACCAATTGATGATTCTCAAAAGATCACCAACAGCTACACTACTAAATTTACCTCACAACAATGAATGATAGCCACCTGGTCGTGGGTTCGATTATCACAGACGGTGCCAATTGATGATTCTCAAAAGATCACCAATAGCTACACTACTAAATTTACCTCACAACAATGAATGATAACAATGAATCTAGGACCAGCACCTGCAAAACAGAACCAGGGTGGTCCCCGGGGTAGACTCTAAATGCTTAAGTTATTAATAAGCTTTAGAGAAATGTTTGTTATTCTTCATAATAGTAAAGTGAGCGTACCTTTGCATCATTCTTTTTGGCTTTTATATCTTTATCTCATGTAACTGTCACTTAGTGCGCGCTGTAAATAGGGAGTAACCTCTCAAGCGGTTATTGCCACTTTAAACGTATTAATGACATTTACTTAATTATTACCGTTATTTTACAGTATTAATAGTAATCATTTAATTACTACCGTTATTCTACAATATGAAAATTCGTTTAGGTCCAATCCAATCGCAACATTCTAAGTTGAAATCATTGCCGACTCTTTTCTTTTAGTGTTCAACTTTCTTGGTTTGATCTTTTAACTTTTTAAACGAGAACTTTAACTCTGATTAAGTCGTTAATTTTTACATTTATTGAAACCTTAACTTGTGTTTTGATGTTCATGTTCGTATAATATATATTCATGTTGATGGTTCTTTTAAAACTGGTTTTATATTGAACTTTAGAGATGAAAGATTAATTAGTTGCATTAATTAGAGTTTTGCATTGCTACTTTAAATTGACTGTTAGTTTTCTAAACAGCAAAATAAATACTATTAAGGGTAGTGTTGAAAAAAACAAGTTAATTACTTCCTCTATTTAAAAAAAATGATCATTTTTTACTCAAAACAGAATTTAAGAAAATAAAGAGGATTTTTGAATTTATGGTCTAAAATTAACGTTATGTTAAATGTAACAAAATATCCTTTTATCCTATGTTTCAATCATGTAATGTGAAAAGTTGTGACTAAATTATTATTTTGAAAAAAGGTCATTCTTTTATAAAATAAGAAAAAAATAAAAAAGATCATTCTATTTTAGAATAAAAATTATTTAAAGAAAATATTTTCTTTTAATTTTTAAAAGTTTTCAAATTGTCTCATTAAGTCACAGCATACTTCAATAACAATTCCAAATTTTTTATGTAAGTTCTCTTTGAAAATAATTATCTTTTCATTTTTAATATTCACGTGGATAAAATTGTTGACAATAATAAAAATAAGTTAGAAATAATAAAGGATTTACTTTGTGACATTTGATAAAGTAATATAGTTGACAAGAGAAAACGTAAATTAAGACTTACTAGAGTAACACAAGAGAAACTTTTCTGTGAATCCTAAGTGAAAGGAAAAAGAAGAATAAATCTGTGAGTAATAAGGAGTTATTCAATATTTTTGATAAATTTGGAGGAACCATTCAATTAGGGATAATTTTATTAAAGTTTAGTAATTGTAAAAATAGAAATAACCCACTAATATAACAAAGTAACTAATAAAGAAAAGTTGAAGGGTAGTTTTAATACATTTTTCTTTTTGAATGTTTTAATTGGTCTTAATAAATTGGGGAGATTAAAATCAATTACAAAGTCTTAATTTGATATATGCCTCCCCCATCTCTCTTCATTCATTTCATCTGCTTAATTTTCTTTAATTATATGTTGGTGATAAATTCATTAATTGAATGCTGCAAAACATAGACATCAATTTTAACTCAAATCTCTCTCTCCCTTTCTATTCTATTAGTATATAAGTGGGAGTTGAGCTGCTAAGCAGCTGCTTGAACGGGTCGACGTCTTTGCTTAGCCGGACTTCAATTAAAAAAAAAAAATCACAGAGACAGTAACCTATTGTATTAGTAAAAAGTAATGTAAGAATTGTTATAACTCATAATAATTAACAACTTAAAATATTTATAAGACATATAAATAATTTGATTGCCTTTCAAAATTATATTCGATGCCTCATAAATTGGGATAGAGGAATTGAAAAAAAATGTAAAAATTGTTATAAATTATCATAAATAAAATTTATTTGTATAAATAAAAAAATTCGACTGGCTCTCAAATTCTATCAGCATCACATAAGTTGGGACACATGCAGTAGCATGTATTATTTAAACATGAAGTAAAAGGTAGTATAAATCACTATAATTAGTAATTTAAAATAGTAAAAAAACATATAAAGCTTTAGTATACTCTTTAAAATATATTGGTGCCATATAAATTGAGCAGAGAAGTAAATTTTATCTATATTATATAAATTGAGATAAAAATTTTAATATATATTGAACCCGTGCACATCACGAGCATTACAGTACTAGTATATATATGCACACTAACTAACATATTGTATGTCAAATAAGTGAGTGTTATACATATGGATATACATTAATATGTGTACATATTATTATAGCTACACACTTGGTTACTTGGTTAGTAGGTATATTAATAATATGTAAACATAATATAACAGTCATAGTATTTGTCATATAGTTTCCTGTTTTTCGATTTCCACTATTAACTATTATCTCTAATACTTTAATTATCGCACTATTTTATTATTGTTACTGCTTATTTTTCAAATGGTTTATGATTTTTTTAGTTTTTTACCATAATTTCTTCACTTTAATTCTATTATTTTTTTCTCGATTTACTTGGTATTAAATTTCTTGAACTGATGATTTATTTAAAACAACCTCTCTACCTTCTAAGATAAGTAAGGTCTACATATATTGTACTTTTTTTAGACCCCACTTATAAAACTACACGGGGTATGTTGTCGTTGTTATTGTTATTTTTTAAAAAAAACAATTTTTAAGTTACTGAATTTCAATTATTATTGAATTTGGCTACAAAAAGTGCTAAATGTTAAATAGTGGGCTGCATTATGTCAATCGTTGCACTGATGGGCCCTCCTTGTAATTAATAGCAAACCCTTTCTATGTTTTAGGATTCGTGAGCTAGGGTTTTCTCCTCATTCAAATTCTCTAGGGTTCCTTAACCGAAGCTTCAAAATTTTCAACGAAATTCAGAGAGCTATGTACGGATCAAGAGGGTAAGTTTTCCTATTTTTCCTTTTTTAATTGATTAAATTAAATGCTAATCGGGTTTTTTTTACTGTTCATGTGTTTTTTTGGCCTTAATTTCATGTGTTTTTAGTTGTTTATTTGTTGATTTTGATGTGCGCACCCAATGAATTATTTGTTTGAACATGCTTGATTTAAGCTAGGTTTTGTGACTCTTCACTTTTGATGTTGTACTTTAAAAATACACTATTTTTGGAGAACCGACATAGGTTCGTTGACATATTTGAAGTCAGAGAAGCATAGGATTTAAGAACAATACAGCAATAATATATGCAGTGTAATCGTACAAGTGGAGCCGGGGAAGGTAGGATGGACGAAGACCTCACCCCACTAGCTGTATTTGGTAACACTGAACATAGGTTTTGAGAACCATATAACAACAACGACAAAAGTATACCGGTGTAGGGTTTGGGGAGGGTAGGATGGACACATGTCTCACTCCCCAGTAGAGAGGCTGTTTTTAGTAACATAATCATACTAACACTAACAATAACAACATACCCAGTGTAATTCCACAAGTGGGGTTTGAGGAGGGTAGGATGTATGCATTACCTTACCCTCCTATATAGAGTAGAGAGGCTGGGGAGGGTAGGATGTATGCATTACCTTACCCTCCTATATACAGTAGAGGCTGTTTATGTAGTCACTCAACAGGATTTAAGAATCATATACCAACAACAACATACCCGTGTAATTTTGAAAGTGGGGTCTGGGGAGAGTAGGATAGGATGTACTCATACCTCACCCACTATATATGGTAGAGAGGCTATTTTCGGTAACACTGAACATAGAATTTTAAGAATCATACGACAACGTACCTAGTGTAATTACACAAGTGGGTTTTAGGGAGAGTAGCGTGTATGTAGACCTTTCCCCTATAAGCTAGAGAGGTTGTTTATGGTAGGCACTCAACATAGGGTGATAGAACCATATAACAATAACATATACAATGTAATCACACAAGTGGAGTCTGGAGAGGGTAATATGTATACAAAGCTTACCCCCATAAGGAGTTAGAGATTGTATCTGGTAGGCACTTAACATAGGATTGAAGAACCATATAACAACAACAACATACCAGTGTAATCACAAAAGTAGGTGTAGGGAGGGTTGTGTGTATGTAAACCTTTACCTGTATATAGAGAGATTGTTTTCGGTAGATACTCAACATAGGATTTTATAACCCCAACAACAACAACATACCCTGTGTAATCTTACGAGTGGGGTTTGGAGAGGGGAGGATAGTGTGTATGTAGACCTTTACTCGTATACAAGGTAGAGTGATAAGTTTCTGGTAGGCACACTTCATAGGATTTAAAAACCATGTAGGAGAAAATTTAAATTTGGTCATTATATGTTTTAGTAGCGAGGAAGGATTAATTTGTAACTTTTAAAAGGTTCAACCATTGCTTGATCTTAAGAAACCGTAGGGCCAAATTTGAATCTGGTCATTGTAGCAATGAGTGATTGATTTTGTAACTTTAAAATGGGCGACCGCTCTATCATTTTAAGAACCATGAAAGACAATTTTTTTATTTGGACATTATCGTTGTACACTTTTGTAGCGACGAAAGATTGGTTTTGTACACTTCCAATTTCCAGTGCTTTTCTTTCTTTATTTGTTGATTTGATTTGCGCTTAATGAATTGTTCGATTATTTTGTTTGACTTCTGCTTGATCTTGAGAACCATGTAGGAGAAATTTTGGATTTGGTTATTATTGGTGTACACTTTAGTAGCAATGGACAATTGGTTTTGTAACTTCAAAAGGGTTAACCACTGCTTGATTTTAAGAACCATGTAGGACAAAACAACATATTCAGTGTATTCCCACAAGTGGGGTCTAAGGAGGGTAGAGTGTATGCATACCTTACTCCTAGCTTGTGGAGATATAGAGACTGTTTTTGAAAGACCCTCGGTTCAAGCAAACAACACATCGGTAGAACAAGGCATGTCAAATAAGACATAGCAAATAATTGAGAAAGTGTAACAGACTGTACAGAATAAGAATGATGCAGGAAAAAACATTGAATTTGGTCATTTTTGGTGAACACTTTAGTATCGACAAATGATCGATTTTGTACACTTCAAAGGCAAATTATTCTTATAGAACGCAATGGGAAGGATTGGAGTATAGTGAATGTATAGAACATACTGTCATCCCTAACGAGTTTGGTATTGTAATTTGAGACTTTGATTGACTGACTATATGCCTGTGAACAACCCCCCTCCCCTCCCCTCTCAAAAAAGAAAGAAAAGAAAATAGACCTTTCTATCTGGTGGAAGGGGAAGCTTGAGATGTCTTTCATCTTTTCTTCCATTTCCCCTTTTTCTTTCTGTTTGATTTCCTGTGTTTTCTGTCTTTGTATGTCGACTTGATGCATGTTTACCGAACTGTTTGATTATTTGTTCTACCATTGGTTGATTTAAGAACCATGTAGGAGAATCTTGGATTTGGTCATTATTGGTTTACACTTTTGTGGAATGAAAGATTGATTATAGTTAATTTAGAAGGCAAATTATTCATATTAAAATGTAATAGGCTAGGTGAATTACAGTGAACATAGAAGATTCATACTATCAGCCAGCAGCGTTTAGCTTGAACTTGCGTCCAATGTACAGGTTCAAGCTCTCAAGTGATCTAAGTCTAACATTTAAGTGGGAAAGGTGGAGATGGGGCTGGGTTTGGGGGGTTGCATCATGTCTGAGTGTAGAAGGCTGCAGTTGGCCCAAAATGTAGGCTCCACACAGATTTCTCGGACACGAAAAAAGACCATACCATCAAGCCAAAGTGGTTTGGAATAGGAATTTGAGACTTGATTGATTGACTGTCTTTATACCTGTAAGGCTGTTCAACGCAAGGCTTTTCTATCTGGTGGAATGGGAAGCTTGGGATGTCTACATGTATGGATTTAAACATTGTATATTAATTCATGAAATAATACCTTGCATTAAGATTCTCTCTTTTTTTTCTCGATCCTAGAACTTCAAAAACAAAATCTTTGGCCTTTTTGAGTTGTCATAGTTATCCGACCTCTAAGAGCTTGCTGATAGAGTAATAACAATTTCTTAAAGTTGAGATTCTCTTTCTCAACATAAAAACCTCATAATAAAATGTTTGACCATTTAAGTTCACACAGTTATCACAGTTTTAGGGGGTTGTGGTACCAATGTAAATTTCCTTATCACTTGAGATGCCATATTCGCTACCTACATAGCTGCATAGTTAGACTTCCTCCATGTCAAGGATTTTAGGCCGTTTCCCCCCTTTTGGCCGAAAGCTGGATGATTTTTTATTTCTATGATGGTCTTTTAATGTGGTTACCTGGTTATGTGTGTTGATAAATTTGTTTGTGCCGCCAGAGATTTTGAACTATAAAGGATAGAGATCCTTTATTGGAAAAGTTGTTCTTTGTTTAAGTTTATGTTTTGGGCATAATACCGAGAATATGTCTCTTATCTTCAATGTTCTTTTTTTGTTTATTATGTTAATATGCGGTAATTTGTTATTATGTTTTTTGGGATGCATGTGAAATGCTGTGATTTCTTTTTAGAATAAGTGGTATTGGAAACTAGGTTGTAGGAAACACATATGGGTTGGGTTTGGTTTTATTAACAAGGTTGAGTGGGGGATTGTTTTCCTTTTTGGGTGTGAATAATTGAAGGGCAATGTTGGGGAGCGGGGGGGTTTCGGACGGGTACGAGATCGGCTCAAAGAGACCAAGAATCATGGAATCAAATCCCTACTTCGCAGTAAGCAGTGGTCCAAGCAGTTATCACCAGCCTTATGGCTATGGCAGCAGCAGATTTCAGCCTTCTGGATTACCTGTTGTTCGTTTGAGGGGTCTTCCGTTCAACTGCACTGAAATTGACATTTACAAGTTCTTTGCTGGTCTGGATATTGTCGATGTTTTCATGGTCAACAAGGATGGACGGTTCTTTGGGGAGGCTTTTGTTGTCTTTGCTGGTCACATGCAAGTTGATTATGCTCTTCAAAGGGACAGACAGAATATGGGGAGGAGATACGTGGAAGTTTTCAGCTGCAAGAAGGAAGACTATTACCAAGCTGTAGCTGCTGAGGTGAAGGAAGGAGGTTACGATTATGAATATCGTTCCCCTCCTCCATCTCGTACAAAGAGGTCCGTGAACAAAGATGATATGGAGTACACTGAGATATTGAAATTGCGAGGTCTCCCATACAGTGTTAGAAGAACAGATATTGGCAGGTTTTTTGGTGAGGAATTTAATATTACACCTGACAAGGTACACATTGCATACCGCTCTGACGGAAAAGCTACTGGAGAAGCTTTTGTAGAATTCGCATCTGCTGAAGAGGCCAAGAAAGCTATGTGCAAGGACAATATGAAGATTGGATCTAGGTACATTGAGCTATTTCCTTCCCATCCCGATGAAGCTAGACGAGCTGAGTCAAGGTTTCGACAGTAAATGCCAAATATTTTTACTGCCTTGTGGAGAATTTTTAAGCACCATGTATTTTCTTCACTTGTTTCTTCTGGGGATTAGTCGTCCCACTTTTTAAAGATCGTCTTGTTCAATTACTGTCGTTACTATATGATTTTCCATTTTGGGGTAATGTTTTCCTAGACAAATTAATATGAACAGGTTTGTAATTTGTGGTGCTCACTCTTGGCTATCTTAGTTTTGGATTTTGCTTAATTTGCTTTGAAACTCTCTTCTCCCTCCACTCATTCTGTTTCTGATTTTTCTTTTGGTTTTTACCCTATAATATGTGTCTCTGTATATCATATATTTGTTGGCTATTATTTTGTGTAGTCAATATATAGTGTACAAATTTCTTAATTTTTGGCCTGGGCAATGTCTCATCGCCCAGCAAGTGTTCATTTCTGTTTTTGTAGTATAGCTTACTACCGATACATGAAATGCATCACGGAGTGTTACAAGATAGTTGAGTTCTCAAGCAAGAATCTGAACCTTTAGATGGAAAATACTTTTAAGTGGATCTCTACACATTGATGAAAGATTCACTGATAGTAAAAATATAACAAGTAAAACACATTGTTGGATTCACTTTCCAAAATTTCACAAAGAAAAATGCGCTTTATAAAGAAACAACTATCTTTTAAATATGGCTAAATAGATTAGTATCATCCTGAAGTTGACATTTATTTGGTTCACATTTAAATTTTAAGTTGACCTAATCACTCTTTAAAACTCGTCAATTTATTAAGAGTCACTACCCCTTGGACACTGACAACCCCCTTAGAAGTGTTATACATGTGCAGCCATATGTGCAGTCATGGGTTGAGCTATTTGTCGCAAAGGGTGGTCACTCACACTCTTTTTTGGAGAATAATGTTATGTATGGAGTATAAATGTTAGCTATTATAAGTGTATATCTAATTTCATACATTTCTAACACAAATGAGAAAATTTTGCACATCATTCGTCAATTTTTGGCTCCACTGTCAGTGCAGTCACGTGAACTATTTTATCCATGTGGCATGTTTTTAGGATACTAAGAAAAAAGGATATCTTGATGCATTAAAACTTTTGCTATGTGCGAAAAAAAATCGAACTATAAGAGTCTGTGCACACCCGTACCTTGCATTTCTGCAAGAAACTGTTTCTAGGTTTTGAACTCGTGACCTCCTAATCGCATGACTACTTAGAACAAATAATTGTTGTATCTAAAGGAAATAAATAAAATCTCAAACAAATATTTTAAGAATTTGACTCCAAAAAGATGAAGTCTCCTCATCCTCCTTTCAAAAAAGATGAAGCTTCCTATCACATTATCATTGTTGACAACTTTCCACACACTTATGACTAAGACATGCTTTTTCCTACTTAGTGGAATTTAATTTAACAATGGAGTAGCAAGTAGGACTTAATCTAAAGTTATTTTCTTGGACATCTATTGTTCAATGAATAGGAAAAAGGCATCAAGTATTTACTTAAACCTTACCTGTATCTATTGCTGGTGGAAGTGACAGATATTATGTAGATTTAGTCAAGGTATGCGGAAATTGAACCGAACATTAAAAAAAAAAATTGTCCCTTATCTATGAGAATAGTAAGTAGTATATTTGTTTTTTAAAATATAATCTCGAATATTTTTTTTCTATTCAACTGATTTCTTATAATTAAGTAAATAATTTTTTTTTTATAATATAAACTTTTAGTGCGATATATGATCGTACACTTCAACATAACCACGATCATCATAGACTGATCTACGATGTGACCTGAACTATGTTATATATAAATCTCAAAAATATCTGTAAATATTTGATAACAAACTCAATTTTATTATATATTAATTTGAAATCATTATATGAAATCATCAACCTCAAATTATAAATTCACTTAGGTCATCATCACCAAACTTCATTTCTTTTTCTTCTTGTTATGCATGACTCATGAAGAGAAAATATGTTAAAAGACTTATTTTCCTCACAAATAAGGTACTAGAATAATTTCTCAAACTTTGAAAAATTTCAAGTTAGTTGGAAAAAAGGTGTCATTTTTTATTTTTTCATTCTCAAAAAACTGATTGACTAACCTTGGGTTTTAATTATATTTTATTCAAGAGCCAATTGACTAACCATGGTTTTAGTTATTATTATGATTTTCAAAAAATATACTACTACACATATGGGAATATCTATGACGTAGGTGATTAATCTAGTTTTAAGAAAATAATTATTCTTCCTGTTTCAATTTAATTATCTTATTACAGCCTATTCGACCAGGGATATTTATTATTTTTTATTCGAAAAAATTATCTGAATATATAATGGTTATAGTTATTTGAAATTTAAAAAACTCTAAAATAGTTATTTTTTTTACTATTTTCACAACTAATCACTTTTGAATATTTATAGCAACTTCAATTTGTATTCACGTCTAGCTCAACTCCAAATATAATTTTTAACTTTTCTCCAATTGTTTCTTTTTATAACGTTCACTTAGTTTAACTAGACATGAAATTTAAGAAAATAAAAAATACTTTTAAACTTTGTAATTCTAAACTAAAAATATTTGTATCGTACTAAAATATTCTCTAAATTATCTAAATCTTAAATATTCTATATAGTAGAAGGTTGAAATTAACGAATAATCAAATACAAAAAAAAAATATTTTTTAATTAAAATTAAAAAAAATAATACATTTGAATTGAGACGGAAAGAGTATTAAGAAGTGCAAAATGGGCATAAAGATTGAATATAATACCCAAAATATTCTTCATATAATTTGTGATGAATGTTACATATAGAGCTGTCAAAATGGGCTTGATCCGTGAGATCGGTTCAACCCTTTAATTAAGTGGGATTGGGCTAAATTTTTTTAACCCTTTTCAGAGTTGAGACTTATAAGCCTAGCCTCACTTGGCCCGTTAGTCTCAGAGGCTAGCCCTAACCCGTTAATTTAATAATTAATTAATTAATATATTTATTATCTAACAAGAAATATTAAATAATTAAACAAGGTTTAACAAAAAATAGTAATACATTTTTGCAGCCTATAACATATCTTTTGTCATGTAACATATTACTTATTAGTAAATAGTTATTATAATATATATACTCAAGTTATCAATTCATATATACATATGTTTTTTTCTTTTCTTTGCTCATAAG
>JBDJHY011065480.1:0-14142 GCA_039654485.1 Withania somnifera
GCCTAGCAGACGTTTCGTCTGTTTGGAGACGGTTTGCCCACTTTGTAATCGCCTATTCAAAAGCTCACTGGATAAGAGACCAAGAACAGGCGACTCACCAGACGGTTCACCTGATGAGAAACGGTTCGCCAAGTTGGCATCGCCTAATTGAAAGTTCACTGGTTTAAAGGGGGTGACGGACGGAAGAACAAACGGTTTTTTCTGTCACTAGATGGTTTGCCTGTTTTGTCGCCTGAACTGACGAAAGCCCAACCCAAGTTGCTATTATTTCACTTGTTTCCATACTCTATAAATAGGATACTTAGTTTAAATTTTACAAGTTTTGAACAATTACTTTTTACGTATTATTTTGAGACTTGTGAGATAGGGTTTAACACCCATGTTCATTAAAGAACACAAGTATTGAGATTCTTTGGTTAACCTTTTGTAATCAACTGCTCTTTAAGTTTTTGGTATGTTATTGTATATCTTCTACATTCAGTATTGTGACATGTTGATCATTGAAGGCTAAACCCCAAACCAAGGGTTGTGGGATCTATGGGTTAAACTATACTAGGGTTTTAATCTGCATGGACTACACTTCTATTCCTTCGTATGCATATAATCCCTATGTACTGAATACATTTTTACTAGCCCTAACCCGATAGATAAAACTAGGAGTTGAGATCATGCTAAGAAATTCAAGACGTTAACCCTCGTCTAATGGTTGCTGCTGTAACTAGAGTAATCACCTAGGGTTATTACAACACATGCAATGCACTCATTCACAATCTTAACCCTGTGTAAAAGAGGTTTACTTAGTATAAAAGGTTGAAAAATATTTAAGTAAATAGCTTTGCATGTAAATGTAACTTTATGTTAGGAAGGATTATGCAGCCGTGAATAGATTACAATTTGAAGGATGGTCAAACCCTGGAAAACACAAACCTAGCTTAATTATATGCTTGAATAATTTCATAATCATTAACGCGATACAATTAAGAGTTGCAAACACATAATCCCCGTTCTCTTTTTTATTTTCTTTTTTATTACTAGAAACAAGCTTTAACTATTAGTTTCTATAGCTGGACGTATAACCGACACCTATTCCCTATGGGATCGAACCTAACCTTTGTTGAGTTCTATATTTGACAACTGATAGCTTATGCTTTGAAAGAAAGTGTAGTTTGAGCGTTATCAAATTTTAGCGCCATTGCCGAGGAATACAGTTTACGGTGAAGTCTAAATATAACAACTATAGTTTGGTTTATTTCTAGATTTTACGTTTGTGTTGTTTTTGTCTACTGCAGGATACAGGCTACGCATGCCCAATAATCAGAGTCAAAAAGCACCCTTAATGCCATTATACCCTAAGATATCCAGAACCTTTATCAGAATGAATAGACAGGAACATGTAGTATTACCAAAACTTGAACAACACCCCGCAGAGGCACAACATGCAAAACATCTAGATGCATCTCGCAGGCCATAACCTGTGAGACTGCCATAAGTGTATGTGGATAAGACAAGGCAGACCTTGATGGACCGGGGGAAACATGGGCAGTTATATTACCCTCATTGGCCCCAAGAAACAAGTTCAACAATGGCCCACTCATGGGCTTGGGGATAATTATCTGAAGGAAATATTCTACCGTGCGTTGAATGCTCCTTCAAAGTTGGCGTGGATGGTATTAATGGTGGATCCTATATGGCACGTACTTATGCTAAAGTGTCCCAATAGTTGGACACCGTAATGAAGAATACAAGGGGTTGACATACTAGAGAGTCTGACATATCTGGTGGTGCCAAGAGTGATGTCGTGAAGACCTATCAACGTCGTAGGAAAAGGAGAGAGACCAAGACATGGTACACTTGAAAACCCAAATTAATTTGATATTGAAGCAACTGCCCAGAGGAAGCTATGGTAGGGTTAAAGCGGTCAAGTCATGTGAGAACGGACCGTGTGGTGCCAATGATTTCGATTCGGATGAGGAGGCTAAGTATCTCCAAAATCAGGGGAGTTCAGATAGGGAACCCAATGTTGGAATTTATCGTGAGTACTATAATAAAACAAGAGCCTACCGAGGCAAAGAACAGGGCAGTTAGATGGAAAGGAAAACATTCAAAAAAATTAACTTGGGGTCTATGTGCCTTCGGGACAACGTGAGCGAGAAGTAAACACTTCCAAAATCAAGGCCATATTGGGAAAGATGCTGAATAAAGTGGAAGCATACGATGAGAGCCTTCACTCAATAAGTACCAATGTTTCAAACATTGACAAAGAATTGAGTCTCATTCGGCTTTGATACGATACTTAGAATTTCAAATGGGGTAGTTGTCTGCATCTCTTAACCAGCGTAAAGCGAGAGCACTGCCCAGTGACATTATGCAAAGTCCCAACAAGGAAAAAGTTCAATGACCTCGAGATAACCGTTGTGCCACGACGTTAAATCAAGTACTATTGGGAGGCAACCCAAAATTTCTATCCTTTATTTGCTTATGTTATTTTGTTTTTTTACTTTTGGTAATTTGCTAAGATATTTTAATTGTTAGGAAGTCTATTTTATGATAATGCATGCTAATGCGAGTTTCATTTCTTAAAATATAGAGTTGTGAGAAACAGTGCATGATTAGGACGGAACACTAGGCATTTCGCCTGGAAGCAGACGATTCACCTAGAGGCTCCACCCACTGGGAACTCTACTGGATGGTATTGGACCTCAAATGGGACACCAAACGAATCGTCTGACATTAGACAGTTTGCCTAGGTCACTGTCTATTGGCCTTTATTTAAATCCAGTGGGCCAGGCCTCTTAAGAAAGAACCGAACCGATTTGTATCAATAGGGGGAAACAATCGGTTCCCCCTTTTTATACAAATCGGGTCGGTTCTCTCTTAAGAGGCGTGATTCCCCTATTTATCAACTAAAGATACCCAAAATTCCCATGATTTCTTTTTCCATTAACACACTCATACCCACTCACCTTTCGTAACCAAATCTGCTCCTATAAATATGCTTAATCTAAGGGAGATCTTCCACACAAGTTGAGTAAACCCCACAACCCTAAGGTTTCTTATCTTTTGGAAGTCCTCCTTTTCAAGTAATTCAAGTTTTAAGTGTTGCTTCATTAGCTTGTAAGTATGCTAAACCACTACATTTTCTTTAATTTTAATCCTGGTTAGTTTTATTTTGGGTACCCATTTTAGCATTAGTTACCGTAATTGTTGCACTTGGGTATTTTGTCACTTTTGCGCAATTGGGTTAAGAATGAATTTTGATGTGTTTTTTAGTATGTGTTTGAATCAATGAAATATGGGTTTTGGTAGTTAAGATGATGTGTAAAAACTATCATAACTGGGTTTGGTCAAAATTGCAATGATTGCAAGTTGGGCTCAAATCGGGCGACTCTTCAGGCATTTCATCTCTTATTAGACGGTTCGCCTAGTCAAACCGCCTGATCGAAACCCCACTATTTTAAGCCCACTCCATTACCTCCAGGACAGATGGAGCATGAGATGAACCATCTTCTGAAAGGTGGTTCATCTGTTGCTTCGCCCTAAATAGGCGATAGACTAGGAGAGATGCCTCTCTTTAGACAGCTCGCCTAGTTCTCTCGCCTGATAATGTTCCTTTACATATATCTGAGCAGCTTCGCTACATGGATTCTAATATTTATCATCTTTCCAGGTACCTATGGCTCCAAAACTGCCACAACTTCAAGGAAACAACTAATATGGTGGGACCACACGAGGGCTGATCGATGAAGAGTCAAGCCCAGAGCAGCGACTAATACACCGGTAAACCCGGCTAGCCTCCACTTAACTAAACTAGCTTAGATTGTGACTTTCTTTTCTGATAAGGAATCAGGTAGCGGGTCGTAGAGTTCATCCGGGGTATCAGCAGCAGCGGTAGCAGCACCAAACTCGTGCACCTACATATACCAAGACACCAGTTGATCCTTTGCAGGGGGAGGTATGACAAGTAATAAAAAGTAAAATCCAGAATTCAGATATGATTCCAGATGGTCACTACCAGGTTCAGACAATATCTTTGCACGGGAGTTGTTTACAAATGCAAAACACCAGTATCAGCGAAGTATCACTAAAGAAATATGGATAATCACTAACCATTTGCCCAAGTACCCAGGATTGAGCCTGTCTTCAAGGATTACAGGTTGGAGTGTATCAACAAACCACTCGGCTTGTACTATCCTACTATAGTTCGGGAGTTCTATGCAAACTACAAAGCTACACTACAGTAGATCACTCCAAAGGTCCAGGAGGTTTCTGATTTTGGGGTCCTTGACCCTATTGAGGTTCGACGGGTCTGGTCAATATTTCACATGAATCTATCAACCAATTCCTGTTCGTTCCTGATTATATAGCATCGGCCAACCACCCGGAGTATGTGTATCAGTATGCCAATCAAAAGACTTAAAGGGCCTGGTTTGCCAAGGTCCTAACTGATATAGAGCCTGCGTGGTTACATGATCCTTGCCTCTCAATCCAATCTGGTTCATTAAGCTTTATTGCAAAATTTTGGTGGGATGTGGCTTGTATGCGAATCAAGCCGACCCGAAAAAAAATTAACTGTTACCGATGCTGTATTAGTTGCTTGTCTGGTTTTTGAGTATAAGCTGAATTTTGGCCGACTGATAGCCAATGAAGTCCGGATGCGTACAACGCACGGAGGTACTGCTTATTCCTACCTGTTTCTCATTTCAGCACTCTGTAAGCTGGCTAAGGTACTAATTTTACCAGGCATAGATGTCAGTACAGAAGAACTGAAGACATATGACTTAGAGAGGTCGAAGGATCTCTCTAAACTTGAGGTGAAAAATCCTAAGGATACCACTACATCAGCAGGCCAGACTGAGTTTGAGGGTCCCGTAGGTACTGACACTATAGAGGCTTCTGCTACTCCATCTGCTTACCCCAACTCCTACACCTCTGGGCCTCACGGCCTACCTACTATCCATATTGTCGGTTAGCCTCCGCTATTTATGTTCGACTTCACACCGGCCAACTTTGTACGGTTGGTCAAAAGGGTGAAGAGGAACGAAACACAGTTAGAAATTTTGTTGGTCGAGATCGACCAGCTAATTAATCAGAAGATAAAGATAGTTTTGGAGCCGTATGATGCTATGCAGACTCACATTGATAGTATGAAGGATCGTATGAACAAGCGTCTCCACTTGATGAGCCCCATAGAATGGGAAAGGTTTCAGATTGAGTTGGAGCAATTTCGAGCCGATGTGAATGCACTATAACAGGGCCATCATACTATGGATACTATGACGGCGGATCTGATTGAGTCGGAGGATGAGGACCAGATTCTTAGTTTGGCCAAGACGCATTCGAAGGGCAAAGTCGTTATGACAAGGGGTGATGATGAGGAAGAGGCTGGAAAGAAGAAGAAAAAGAAGAAACGGAGCAGCCGCCATAAGGATAAAGATTTGGAGGAGGAATTTTGAGACTTTTAAGGAGAGCTTTGTGCTTGACGAGGATCAAAGACTAGCACAGGCGGTAAGTACATCTGCTAGCACTACGCCAGCTGAGACCGAGCATCTCAGCAGGGCATCTCCCGCTGCTGCAGAACCATATGATGTTACTCTAGGGGATGTGGCAATGAATGTTGAGGTGAAAGTACACTCTCTCTTTTTGTTGTCATATTAGTATCTACTGTGTATTGGGGACAATGCACCATTTATGTGTGTGTGGGGGGGTGTACCTATTTTATGTTTTGATCGTTTTGATTTTGTTTGAGGGTTTTTGTTTCTAAACTCTTTTCCCTCGAACATACTATTTAGTAGAACTGGCATGTTTAGGTTTTCTTTTGATGTAGATTATTTTTTATGTACTTTTGTAAGTAGTGAAACACCATTGTATATAAGCAGTTTCATTATTTAGTCATTTTATTTGGTTCATATAAATGTTGTGTGTATTTCATTTTACTACTACAGTGCATAAAGGGTATTGTATATGATTGTAATTGTATCTCTCTATGTCATCTGTTTAATGAGTTTGAATTAAGAAAAATATATACTTTCAAGTGGGGAGAGCATTTTTGTATAATCTATTATGCATTTGATATATAGAACTTGCCTCGTTCATATTTTAGCATAGATAAAAGTAAATGACATAAAAATGATCCTAGACTTCCTTGATAAGTCACTTAAGCCTTAAACAAGTCACTAAATAATTATTGAATTCCCAAGTTGAACCCTCACATCTAGTAGAACTAAACTGTTTAAGTACCCTTGGACAAAGCAAAGTGAAAAGAGAAGGTTTTTGTAAGGCCCTTATTTCCTATTGAATATTATGAACCTAGGTGGGGGCATTGTAACCCATGTCTAGGGTGGCTAGGTAGAAAACACCTCAAACAACATGTGGCAATTAATCTAACTTGGACCTAATTCAGTAGTGAGCAATGTGTCTCAACCTGAGTAAAACTCTAGGTGTAGGGTGGCTACAACAAACCTGCCCCATACAAAAGAAAGGTGTTTTAGAAGTTTAATCAAAAGAGAAAGAGTTTAGCTGTGTAAAAGAAAAAGCGGGACTCAGGAGTAAGTGATAGTAGAAAGAAGGTTGTAGGAGGAACATTCTTGAAAAAACAGGTAGTGGAACAAATTGAGTCAGTTACTAAGTTCCCAAATCATGCCCTACCAACGCTCAACCTACATTACAAGACGAGCAAAGTCATGTGTGATCATGTCGTTTTACTGAATACTATGTTGTACTTGATAAAGGCAAGCCTATGGATATTGTGTATGCAGTTTGATTTATTTCTGAGCAAAGGCTATTTTCCCAGTCCCAATATTCTATAAAAGTTCATAGTTTCATTGTGTGTAAGACTTCTTTGTTGTGAGGGAAAGTGTTACTCTAATCAATGTTGAATGAGTTAATGCAGTAGTTTAGGAGGTATGATCTATTAATGTGCCACTTAAAATAAATTACAGTGTGTGAATAAATACATTTTAGCCAAAATGATGTGAAACCTGATGAATGCCTATGATGAGATGAATTGTATACGGAGGTTATTTTAAGTGCTTGATGAGTACTGGTTATGTTTCTATTATTGCTCGAGGACAAGCAACCGTTTTAGGTTGAGGGTGTTGATGTGACGGTATTTTATGTCACACTGCACACTTAAAACCCCTAAAAAGGAGCGTGTTCTTAAGTAATGGCAGCATGTTTTAATACTTTTGTCAAGTATTTGCAAGGTTAAGGCAATGAGTGAGAGTATGCAGCACTAGTACGAAAAAAGAATATTTTTAGCAAATAAAGCAGGCCAGATGATTTCATATACAAATAGTCTGTGGACAGAAAGCTCGTCCAAGGGTGTTTCTCCCATTCAAAAGTTCACTGGATAAGAAGTCAAAAATAGGCAACCCAGTAGACGTTTCGCTTGCTAGGAGACGGTTCGCCCACTATGGAACTGCTTATTCAAAAGTTCACGGAATAAGAGACCACAAGCAGGCGACTCACCAGACGATTCTCCTGATGGGAGGCGGTTCGCCCAAGTTGCCCTCGCCTAGTTGAAAGTTCAATGGTTAACGGGGTGATAGATGGTTCCGTCTGTCACCAGATAGTTCGTCTGTTTTGTCGCCTGAACTATTAAAAGCCCAGCCCAAGTTGCTGATAATTTCACTTGTTCCATACTCTATAAATAGGATACTTAGTTTAATTTTTAGAGTTATGAATAATTACTTTTTATATATATTATTTTGAGACTTGTGAGTTAGGGTTTGACACCCATATTCATTGAAGAACACATGTATTGAGATTCTTTGGTTAACCTTCTATAATGAATTGCTCTTTAAGTTTATGGTATGTTATTCTATATTTTCTACATTCAGTATTGTGACATGTTGATCATTGAGGGCTAAACCCCAACCCTAGAGTTGTGGGATCCATGGGTTAAACTATACTAGGGTTGTAATCTACATGGAATACACTTCTATTCCTTCGTATGCACATAATCCCTATGTACCGAATGCATTTTAACTAGCCCTAACCCGGTAGACAAAACTAGGAGTTGAATTATGCTAAGAAATTTGGGGCGTTAACCCTCATCTAATGGTTACTGATGTAACTAAAGTAATCACCTTGGGTTATTACAACATATGCAATGCACTCATTCACAGCTTTAACCTGGTGTAAAATAGGTTTACTTAGGATAAAGGTTGAAAAACACTTAAGTAAATAGCCCTACATGTAAAAGTAACTCTACGTTAGGAAGGATTATGCAGCCGTGAATAGATTACAATCTGAAAGATGGTCGAACCCTGGTGAGCACAAACATAGCTTAATTATATTCTTGAATAAGTTAACAATCAGTAACGCAATATAATTGAGATTTGCCAACAAACCAATCCTCCTTCTCTTTTTATTCTCTTGCTTAGTACTAGAAACGAGCTCTAACTATTGGTTTTTATTGTTGGATGTATATCCGTCTCCTATTCCTGTGGGATCGATCCCAACCTTTGTTGGGTTCTATATTTGACAACTAACCGCTTATGCTTCGAAAGGAAGTGTAATTTGGGCGTTATCATGTCTTTTTTACAATCTAACAATAAGGGCACCCCCAACTAAAAAAGGGGATAGATGAGCTCTTTCCTAAGTTAGAGAAATTTGGGTCAGATATCCATGACTTGGAAGCCCAGTTGGGTAAAAATATTGGGAATTCTAAGGTCCGACCATAAATAGTTCGGGATACTAGACAGCCTAGGGAGAAGGAACAAGAATTCCAACTATTCGATTATCATTATTTTCTTGAGTTTGACATGAAGAGGGAGCATAAAAGTGAGCATCATGCAGTAGGTGTAAGTTTTTATGTAGGACGTATTAGACCCAACTAAAATTAATTTTTAATATTATGTTTAGATGATGACATGTATTTCAAGTCATCTAAACTAATGGAGGAGTGTGAGGATGAGGAATAAGAATCCTACATTCTTAACTTTACACTCGACACTAAAAGAAATAGCATGTCTCACTCAAGAGCCAAGCAGTCCCATATGCTCTATCCAATGCTTGGTTATTCCATCTATATACCACCACCCATGAGAGAAAAAAAAAAGATAGATGCAATGTTGGGGTGAAATTCGTATCCTTAAGGTAGAGGAAAAAGTTGATCGATTGTTGTCACGACGTTAAATCGGCGTTGGTTGGGAGGCAGCCCAACAAGTAATAAGTAATTTTTATTTTTGTTTTTTTAGTATCACCTTTTATTTTTTTTTGTTTTTGGTCTTTACGGGTTTGAAAAAGTCTGAGCACCCAAAAAAGCTAATGAGTATGGATAAAGCAAAGTGTGGGGTCCTTTGGACCTCCTTGGTGAAAAATTCAAGAAAGTGACATACTCCCAACTAGTCCTAGAGACCTCAGGGAGTATTTCTAACCTTATTCTTACTTTATAATTTGGGGATAAAGTATGATTTTAAGTGTGGGGTGGGGAATCCTTCCAATCTAGTTATTTAGGGTGAAGTATGTTATAGGATTCTTTGTTTTGTGAAAAAATTGAAAATTTTAAAAAGGTTTTATTTTAGTAGTTTTAGTTTTATTATATTTTATTTGGATCTTTAGGTAACTTCATCCACCCCTTGATTTTTCTTTTCTGTTCTTTTCCGAGGGAGTGTCCTTTGAACCGATATCTTTTTTTTATTTCTAGGAGTAATTTTTAATTTGTTAGGAACTTTTCCCTAAAATGGATGAATGAAGACCATCTTGAGGGAATATTAGTCATTAGGATTAACAAATACGATCCTTTCGCTAATTGTTAACTAGATGCTTGAATTAAACTATGATTGACTGAATGGTGCAAGTTTGTTTTTAATGTAAAGCATGCAAAAAATTTAGCTTGGATGATTATTTTGAGACACGTAGACTTATTTATTTGACTCTTGTATGTTTTTTCTTAAAGTTGAATTCTTGCAATTGCTTGGTTGAGAGTCCATAGTGATCCTGTTTGATTTAAGCATGCACCATGTGTGTGTAAGGTTTTTGTATATTCCTTATTGCATAATGATTTCTAGAACTTTTCCAGTGTGTTTGCGAAGCAAAATTAAGGATGTAAGTTTTGTAGATGATATAGGAATTATTTGATAGCCTTGATTTATTCCTCTCTTTTTTATCTACCTTTGATGTATGATCTTAGTTAGCCGTGTTGAGCCTTTAGTCTATTCCTTGATAACCTCATATGTATCCTATTACATTTCGTTCATAGACCTTGAATTTTATTGCAACTCCTAAGTCCTTTAATTGAAAAATAAAAGTGAAAAGGGAGTGAAAATTGACAGAAGGAATGAGTAAATTTGGAGCCCTCAAAGTATGGTTATTGGTGTAAAAGTTTTAGGTGTTTTGTTGGGAGTAATAGAAAGATAAAGTTCATTGAAAATTGAATCATGTGAATGAGAATATTCCCTATTGTGACATGTGAGTTTGCTTCAATATAGAGGGCAAAAACAAAGTAAGTTAACTTCTCCTCGGACGATTCCTTCGAGCTCCAGGTCCTGTCGAAACCTTGGCCCGTGACTCACAATGTAGGCTATGAATTTTTTCGATAAGGGGAGGCTATTCTTAAAAAGAATAGGTATGTTCAACTAGTTATTTGAACTATTCAATAAGAATAGGGGGTGATAAATGTGTGGTAAGATCGGTGTTTGAAGAATG
The DNA here is from genome assembly GCA_039654485.1 of Withania somnifera. Classification (NCBI taxonomy): domain Eukaryota; kingdom Viridiplantae; phylum Streptophyta; class Magnoliopsida; order Solanales; family Solanaceae; genus Withania; species Withania somnifera. The sequence continues at coordinate 10,651 of JBDJHY011065480.1, forward strand.
TTCTTAATGATAACTAATGTATTAAAGTACTTGGGGATGTCGTCACTATTTTTATCCAAATATTTCCTAGTCCTCCCCTAGCCTACATTACAACCCAAAAGTCCTACTTGATCTTGAACTCCGACATTCTTAAATTAGTGGAGTACTATACTAATGGAAAACTTATGGTTAATCATATTTTACATGTGAATTTTTTTTGAGAGTTAGTGAAACTTTACTCTTATACCCATTCTTGTACTTAATAGTATAATTGAGAGTGAGTTGGGTCTCTTGTTATGAGGGAATATGTTTGATGAAAGATAGGTGATCTATTAAATGTATTAAATGAGTAAATATGCATGATTTTTCTAAGTTTAAGAATCAATTCTTGATTCTAGGAGGTTTTTGGTAGTCATTCATGTGTTTTGAAGTGATAATATAACATACTTGTTGTATACTTGTCACGTATGATAGTTATTGTAGTTCTAGATTGAGTTTCTTGTTTTGATTAGTGATTTTAGTGTATTCTCTTGATTGTGACGATTTTAATGAGTTCTTTGCTGACGAACAACGCTTTTTAATTGTGAGATAGTGATCGTAGGCATATTTATACAACTAAGTGTCATTATCTATGTGTTTTTTGGCTTTGTTTTGAGGATAACTTGGTGTGTTTGTGAGAATAAATGATAATAATGGTGTAAATATATGTTAAATGTCTTGGTTATAATTTTTAAGTTTATTTGTTCCAAAACAATAGCCAAAATAGACGAATAATTCTTAGACGAGATAAGTATTCCACGGTCTTGTTTAGGCTTGTTCTAGTGTACTTCGTTTGAGTTTTATGTATTGAATGACCTAATATTTGTTTTGAGATTTGTAGGATAATTTTGGGAATGATTTTGATGCTATACAATGATGTACACAAGCCACCAAGGTCATGGATGAAGGAGTGAACTACAAAAGGGCAACTAGTTAAGACTAGCTAAGTTTGTGTTTGTTTGTCTTCGAGCTATGGAGATTTGCTTGAGGGGACTCAATGGTGAGGAATGGAGACTTGTTTAGAATAGATTTTAAGCTTTGTATGATCTATGAATATGAAGGTATCAATATTCAATCTCAACACAAAGCAAAATAATAGAGAAAACTCAATCTGAATGACTAGCTTAGCCTTTGCTAGTTTGGTGTAGTTAGATTGTGTTTGGGATGCTGTGGCTGATTGTGGCGTGTTGATGATTGTGTTGAAATACATTTGCGATGTTAATTGATATATGTTGATAAAATAAGTCAAGAAGAAATCTTGGAAGAAGCTTTGTAAGTGATTTAAAGCAAGTACGAAGAATGAGAATTAAAGGAGGTCCAAGCTAGTTGCAAGTGCCATGTTTTGTACACCTGGGCGGGTGGCGCTATGGGTGGAACGGTGCACCCAAGATGAACTCAAGTGAGTTAAAAACATGCAGAGTAGGCGCACTGATAGGCACGATGCTCCTAATCCATCCCAAATCAATTTTTTGCTCTTTTAGTCCTATTTTGAGTGGAATGCCTAGATTTTGTGGTAGATTTGGAACATATGCACTCAGCTATTTCAAACTTGTATTTTCAAACTTCTGAATGTAGATTTGAGCATAGTATTGCTCATGTTGTATCTAAACCATCCCTTCCAAATCTACCACAAAATCTAATCCTTCTGATTATCCCTCTACCACACTTCATTCAAAATCCAAAACTAATTCTAAGATCAATACGGGTTTCTCGACCTAGTCCATTTGGGAAGCATAACTCTGATTCCTCTGAGGATAAGGCCACGATCCACGTAGCTTTCACAGAGAAGTTTGATCCAGCTCTCCTTCATATCCTTAAGTTCCAGAAGCAATCTGTGGTTAGAGGACGAGTGTTGACTGGTTTTGGTGGTCCTGAGATGGATGTCTTACTCACAAAAGTGGAGGCTTAAGTATGGTTTAATTTATTTCTTCAAGGTGATGAGCATAGAAAGTTGGCAAATGAAGAGGTTACTGAATTTTATGTCAATGGTAAATGTGATAGTATCAGTTTTTCTACCTCTGTGAGGAACATTCCTATCATCATCACTGCAGAGAATGATATTCGCATTCTACATATCTCTGCTGGTGGGTGGGATCATTATATCAAATTTGATTGGCCTCCACTGGATGGTCTAGCCTCTGTCCTTGATATTTCCAAAAAAACTTCTGGCAAGTATTTCTTGGTGTTCACACACGCTCAAGTGTACGCAGTCTATCAACACTCAAGTGTACGCAGTCTATCAAGTAATATAGTGGCTTTTTTCAGAGTCGGGATATCATACCCACAGGAACTTGTCTTTTAACTATTCACTAGACCAAACTAGTTTTCGTTATTTATTTAAGTGGTGGAATAAGGACATATGGTGAAATTAAAGTAAAAAACTAAATAGAAACTAATTACATCTTTGGGGTATAACCAAGTATTGAAGAGTTTCGGAGTTAATACTTCACTCCACATTCATGCCAATTTATATATTTACGTTGGTTTAGTTAATTATCTTGATTGTTGATCATGGGATTGATATTATGGCTATAGTCTTCCGATCCTCTAACCACTTATTATACTTGACGACCTAACTACATCATTGAGCAGTGATCAATCAATCAAAGTCTAGCGCATTAACGTTATCTTTCCGAATTAGACCAAGCGGCAACCTAGATATCTCTAACCTAGGGCTAACCACTCCTACTTTTTTTTTAAAGTATGTGATCCACGCTCCCTATTATTCCACATAATAACCATCTCTTCATCTCCCGAATTTACGAGTAGCCAATATGTTTACCCCAAAGATAGCTAATCTCTACGATACTACGCATAAGATAATAGGCACAATCATGATGATAATCAACATAAACCAACATTAAAATAATTTCAACAATCATGTTTCGTAGCTTTAACCCCGAAATAGGGTGTTTAGCAACTCATATGTTTACAAACAAACTCCATGAAGAAATTCACAAGTAAAATACAAGAAAAATTAAAGAAGAAAAAAAAAACCTACAGGGAGCATTCTTGCTCTCTCGCTTGAGCTTCAATTTTGTTTGTGTCCCAAGATGATTGAAATAGATGCTAGTTCCACCTTAAATAGGTCCCCAAAAAGTTCAAAACACACCCCCCAAACGAAGTATTAATTATGCAAAGTCAGTCCTCAAAGTTCCCAGTGACAAACTAAGTTTTAAACCCAGAAATTGAACTGTGAATCGCGTGGGAAATCTTCAACCTTTAGGCCCGAGTTGTGGGGGTAATCTGAGCAAGTCAAAGTCACGACGCAACCTTATAGCATCACCAACCAGTAAGGGGTCGCGTTAAGTTATGCGCCGCATGTGAAAGTTGCTTAAATTAAGCTCACGAGCTACTATCCAGCCTTCTGTTTGCACAAGATCAGCTTCTTGCACGACTTTTTTTTTTTTTTTTTTTTAAGATGATTTTATTTATACAAAGTCAAGAGTACAACTAGTACAAACAGTCCATAAA
>JBDJHY011065589.1:0-11660 GCA_039654485.1 Withania somnifera
CAGTCCCATTCTCCTTCTTCATCAAATACTACATTCCGACTGATGACTGTTTTTCTTGTATCAGGATTGTAGAGCTTGTATCCTTTAGAGTTGGCATCATAACCAATGAAAATGTACCTCTCAGTTTTATCATCTAGCTTACTTTGTTTATCGTTTGGTATATGGACATGAGTTATCCTTCCAAAGACTCGAAGGTGATAAATGCTTAGTTTTCTTCCACTCCATGCTTCTTATGATATTTTTCCACTCACGCTTCTTGTTGGAGTGCGGTAGTAAGATAGACTAATTGCCGTCTCGACATGGGATTTAAACATATTGAAGTTATCAAACACCTCTGATTTTTATTTCAAGAATTACAACCATGTTTTTCTTGAAAAATTATTAATAAAAAGAAGGAAATAATTTCTCTTACTGAGTGATCTTGAATTGAATGGTTGTATATATCCGTGTGTATAAGTTCCAGTGGCTTTTGAGCTCTTGAGTTTAACTCTTTTGGAAAACTCATTTTGATTTGCTTTCCAAGTAGACATCCTTCGCACACTTGATTGGGGTGGTTAACATAAAAATATAAGGAAACCCTCTCATCATTGCCTTCTTGGAGAGCAACTCCAATCCTTTAAAATTAAGATGGCCAAATTGAAGATGTCAAAGCCATGACTCATCTTTGTAGCACATCTTGAGACATTGTGGACCATCACTTTGACTGTTGGGCACAAATATTTTATTTCTTGACATTAGCACCTTAGCAATGAATTTACTTGCATTGTCTCTTATAGAAATGTTATTATTTTTGAGTTGAATATCATAACATTTCTCTAAGAGTTGTCCTAAGCTCAAGATGTTGCTCTTCATGCTTGACACATAGTAAACGTTTGAAATAAACTGATTCTCTCCATTCTTTAGTCAGATGAGAACATTATCTTTGACTTTTACCGCCACTTTTGATTCATCCCCAAAAGCCATGTTTCCTTTCACCGATTCACCAAGCTCTATGAATATGCTTTTTTTTTGAAAATATGATTTCTTTCCCCACTGGCAAGGTACCACTAATTATCCTCGCCTTTGTCTTGGCCTTTGTAAGCCCGTTTCAAGGTACCATCTTCTTGACTTCTTTTTTCAACATAATTTACCTTCTCCTCGGCTCCATTTCTGCTAGGGGATCTATATTCAGAAGCATAATATCCAAATTTATCACAATTTTAACATTTGATACATGACTTGTCATACCTTGATTTTGAATTTCCTCTCCCACGACCTCTTACTGAGATTTATTCTCTTAGGTTTTTGATTTTAGACCTCCGTCCTTGTCCATTTCCATATCCTCGCCCTCTCCTCATTCTTGAACGTAACTTCATCTTGGATGGTTGCGACCGCTTTCTTCTTTTCTTGAATCAACTTGTAAGTTGAGTACTTGCTCTGTGATCTCTTCCTTCTTTTTATTTCTTCATAAGCTTGCAACGAACCAAGAAGTTGCTCTATTGACATGGTCTCTAAGTCTTTTGTTTCTTCAGTAATAGTGACAATATGTTCGAACTTTGGATCTAATGATCTGAGAATTTTCTCCATAATTTTTACATCATCTACCTTCTCACCATTTCTATTTAGTTGATTAGTAACCATCAAAACTCTTGAGAAGTAATTAAATACGAGTTCACCTTCCTTCATATGCAAAGCTTCAAACTCTCCTCTTAAAGTTTGAAGAAATACCTTCTTGACTTGATCGGCTCTCTTGTAGGAGATCTTAAGCTTCTCCTACGCTTCTTTGGCCGACTTGACTCCCTAAATCTTCTCAAAAGTATCTTCTTCTAATCCTTGATAGATTAGACAAAGAGCCTTCTTGTCTCTCTTTCTTGAATCACTCAAACTCTCCTTTTGAGTTTAAGAAAGACTATCTTCATTCTTCGCTCGGTGTGGCCCTTCTCGACCATCTCCCACATATCATGAGGACTAAGTAGAGCTATCATCCTTAAGCTCCAATTGCCATAGTTGCTCTTAGTGAGAATCAGGACTTGTAAAGGAACTTTGGTATTCGCCATCTCTATGAGAATCTTATGGTTCTGATACCATTTTGTTGGGAGAAAACTTTAGAGGCTTGGAGGAAATGTTTGAAAATGAGAGAGGCTAAAGGATTTTTTGGAAAAGGGAAAGACTGCTTATGTTATGGAGTGTTTCTAATTTATTTGGATTGATTTCTTGGTTGATTACAAATGCCTAGTGTCATCCCTATTTATACTTGTCAAGGGATGATTCTAGAAACTATACATCTAAAATATTTTATTCTCTTCTACAAATATCTCCCCTCAAGTATGTAACACTCTAGAAATCTAGACTTTTCCTAAGTATAAATATCAAAGATATTGTTTTATAACTTTCTAGATTCTTCTACCTAGAAGTATACATATTTTTATAGGTTAATCTAGAAATCTTTCTAGATAGAATTTCTATAGTGGGCTTTTTAAATTTGAGTTTTTATCTTATGAGGCCTAACAAAATCAATTTATTATTTCAACACCTCTAATTGCATTGATGACTTAGTGATACATTGACATGGACACTTAATGGATTTACCGGAGGGGAACAAAGACTGGATCTTTATTCTTTGACTAGATGTTTATTCTTTTTTTTTTTTTAATTCTTACTTGTTCTTAAATTTCTTAAGTGAGCCGAGAATTTCTACATTTTATGCATTGACTGTAATAAACGATTAACTGTACTACCTACTTTTTAATTGTATATATTCGTTATCCTTTTCCATGGTTCCCTCTTTCTCCAAATGTATTGCACATGCACTGATTGAAGACACTTAATGCTCTTTTAATAAGTTTTCTATTACTATATTGGTGCCGATGTATAATATTTAGGTAATTATTGTTATATTCATATTATATCATTGCATACTTTTTTACATGTTTTAATCATAGCACTAGCAATGCCGCGAGCTAATTTCCTGCTTGAGATCCAGCTTTAGCGGTGAATGGCTTGCCTTATTCTAGTAGAACAAAGTCTCTATTTTATCATAATGTACTTCCTTGGATAGAATTAGTATCTATTCAACAGTTGTATCTTATTTCATAATTTGTTCATGACTAGCATCACCAATTTTTGCATTTAATATTCGAATTTTGTCTTCTGTATTATATTATGAGTTTACTTCAAATAACAATACATTTGGTAAATTGACTTATTTATCCTCGGCTTAATTTATTTGGGTGATGAATACTTTGTTTCTTTTGACTTGGGACATCATGTGTCATTATAACTAAGAAAATTTTGATTCTGATAATTGATTTGGTCAAAAATAATGGATCAAACTTCTATCCTTTTCTGCAGAAGAAAACCAATGCTCCTTTCTTCTTCTTAAAGAAACTTAAAACTTCTCTGCTATGTTTTCTGTAGAAACATAAAGAGAAAGACATTTATTCATGGATTTTACTTTATTTTTAAGAGATTCATTGTTCAATTTAGGAAAGTACTTTTGATGGTGGGTATGATTATTTCAACTACGTTGAAAATATAAACAGTTCATAATTTTTTGCCGCAATCTAATTTTTCAAGATCTTTTTAGTTTCTATTTTCAATTACACGTGGAAAGTAAGAATTCGTACGGTGTGTAATAGTTAATATCAAAGAAAAGTAGAGTAAATGGCAGGAGAATGAGGTGCATTTTTCCTACGGACAGTGCCAATCTTTAATTAACTTAATACTGATAAGAAATTTTGACTGCTCAATAAGCAGTTTCACACAAAAGAATTTATTTATTGTTAGATGACTTAATCATCAATGCAAAATGAAAAGAAACTTCTCCAACAACTGGGTATGATCTCACAATTCTCACAATTAAAGTTTTAGAAAAATAAAGTAATACACAGACCCAACTTCAACTTTTGAGATGGAAAAATTATTTTTAATAAATTCTCATCTAAAATAAAAATGCTTTCCACGAAATAAAAAAATTATACAACATGCTTTATGGGGATTCTATCTCCAGATTTTCATAAGGTACAATGTCTTTGCTAGAAGAATTAGCTATATCCTGATCATCATTTTCGATTGCAGTCATCTCTTGAACCGCTGGTGGGTCTACGACTGTTGCTGTTGGGTTATCGTTACATAATAAATGAAGCTTCATCTCTCTATGTTCTTGACACATGGCACACCAATGCAAACAACAATGCACCATACATGGATCACATGGTGAATCCTGTACAGGCATGTAATGAAACATCACAATCATTATATTAATTTTTTTCTTTGTAAAAATAAAAACCTAATTTTATGTAATGACATCATCAAATATTTACACAATTGAATTACTTACACTTGGTAGACATATAGGTTTTGAATTGTTCACCAACTTTTGCTCACTTAATATTTGTTTGAGAAAAATGACTAAATAAATACAAATAACGAATTTTGATATTAGTAAACCAAATAAATTATGATAGACTTTTCAAATCAGAACTTTTAAATTAATCTTTACCACGACAATGAATTAGTAACCTAATAAAAATGGTAACTAAAATATCATAATATGTTAAATTGATTATATAAATGATCTTTTTACTATCAACGTATATAAAGTAAAGCTTAAATATGATAAAATACTTGACCAGACAATATATGGCCACTACAAACTGTCTGAGGCCTCCAAAAAGATGGCGTTTTTTTCTATTATACTTTTTTATATCTTGGTTCACCGTCATTCTGAATAAGTCAGATAATTGATCGAAAAAGCACCGTTCAAAGGAATTTCATGTATAAAAATAGAAAGTTGAGTCAGAATTTAGTTGTGTATGAGGTATATCACCATATTATATATCTGTGAATTGATTTCTTTAATGTTGAAATAACATATAATTTATTTCTAAGTAGAATTCTTATTGGAAATATCATATGTGTGAATTTAAAGTGTTAGAGTATAAGTGAGTTACACTTCTTCGCATTCTTTTTATGTAATAAAAAATATTTTTCACTTCTATTTCTCTCCATTTCTTATCTATTTGCTTCTATATTCTTGTTATTGCATAGCTGCATTACTTATTTAAATTTTAAATACTAGTTTTAGCTTAATTTTATGTGATATCAAAGAAGTATCAATCTTTCAGTCGTGAATCATAATGAAATTAAGCTTTAACATAGAAATTCATAACGAAAATGGCAGAAAATGAAGGTGGAATCCGAACTGAAGTCATAATCTAAATCATCATCATCATTTATATTTACCAGCATTCGATACGCTACGAGTAGTACTCATACCAATCAAACTCTCGAATTAATTAATGTCGAGTATTGCGTATGGCTCAAATGTGAAAAAGGTGTGAATTCATTTTAAAGAACGATTTGATAGGTCTAATTTGAGAAGGATCTACTATCTACGGCCTAAGATTACAGCCTTAAGACAAGGTATGAATCTATTACTTGCTACTATCTGAAAATGAAAGACTCATTAAAAAATAAAATGAATGTGACGGAACCATTATCTTGTTGTGATTGTGAGGAATCAAGGCCTTATATAAAGTATCTAAGTGTACATTGTGGATATAAAAATCACCTGAAGAAAAATTTCTATGGACTAGTAGGTTATTCGTCTGACTTCAAGGGCAAGACAAGGTGAATTAATCTAATCAAGCAGCTAGTTGGTCAGCATGGACAATAATGAGCATGCCCAGACTTAATATATGCGCCATTTCTTAATGATCATGATTTATTGCAACCTGAACCTGAGAATATTGAGCTTGTTGAAGAAGGTGATCTGGATAATTCAATGACAAAGGAAAAACATGATATGGTGCGACAACATCAAGAGATACAAGACATGCATTCCAGAAACACTAACGCACCTATTTGGTTTAGCGACCATGTCACTTCTATCAAACTTTTGAGTATTATCCTATACCATTACTAACTATGTTGCATATGTCCCCTCTATACTTTATTTCTTAGGGCCTAAGTTTCCTGTTAGAAGTTTCCTAAAATGAGAGTTGGTAAAATCTCAAGATGGAGTAGTCTTGGCTAAAACTATAATGTTATGAGATTTGGAATCTGTTGTAATTTAATAATTTAGTGTTTGATGAATTAGAGTTCAAATATACATAATGGAGTGAATTAGCTTTTCATAGCAACTTTTGGAATAAAAAATGAATTTCTAAAACTACAATTCTGAGAGTTATCATGATAAGTGTAATCTATGTAGTTCGAAAATTGAAATTGTGTTATAGTTTAAGAAAAGTCCAAGTTCTAGAGTTGCCCACTGCCACACTACCTTCGTGACCGCTATAGAGGCCATCCTATCCATCGCAGCGGCCGAGTGACCTATGTAGTGGTGGTCACTTTAGGCGGATGACATCCACAACGGGTGGTTGACCGCCATAGCGGTACCGCACTAGAAACAAGTGGGTAGCTATAGCGGTCATTGGGTAGATTTCTATGGCTTAAAGACTTATTTTAGACTTAGAGCAGTTCTTGGGAGATTTTTCAAGGGTTGGGTAGAATTTTTCACTAAGGTAAGTCAAATTCCTTTCCCAAACACTTAGTAATCATTGTTTATCATAGAATTATAATACTTACTCTTTATGGAAAAATTTTGGGTTAGAATCTTAGGTATGGAAGTTTTTAGAAATTTTATGAGTGGATAGAAAATCTCTTAAAAGTGATCCTAGGGTGTTGAATTATGTCTCTATTATTGAATTATATCCCATGAACATGAATGATGATAAACTAGGACAAAATTATGTTGAAAAATCCTTAGTTATGTTGATCCGGTGGCTATGAAAAAGGGGCTATAACTAGTATTATTAAATTTATCAAGTCTTATTTTGTTACATAAATAATTTATTATGTTGTATTTACCTTAGGCCATGTAAAGGCAAAAACTTTAAGAAAAAGGAAGGTCGTAATGACTAGCTTGTGAGGCCAAGATCATTGGTTGAGGTAGCTTATGGTTTAGATATAGTAAAGACTCTTATTAGTGACTAGTATGACTTAATTGAATGACCAGTGATTGATCTTCAGACATACCTGTGATTGTTAAAATGCAATGATATTTATTGAACTTATATTATGGTGAAAAATATGAAGGTATTTTTGAAATAAATAAATACTTGTGATAAAGCTTAGAAGATTATAAAATGAAAGATGAAAGATGATAAATCAGTAATATTATTATGGATCGGGTACCGCGATGATACTTTCTCTCTCTATGTGTGTGTGTGTGAGAGAGAGTATAATTTATTTTGGATCAAATGTCGTGCCAACATAAATTTCTTATTATATAAATGTGGATCAGGTACCACGCTGGTATGGTACATAGACCTCAGTATGTCCCTGTAGATCATGACTAGTTGGGCAGAAATAAGTCTCATAGAATGCGTATATATAATAATTGATGACATGAGTATTGAAAATATTATATTAAGATATGATGATAAAAATATTAATGAAGAGGCATAATAAAAAGAATGAGATGTGTATTTTTACTTGATGATGATTCTTTGAGATTTATGATACGGCTTGATTGATGCATATGATTTTGTGATTAGTTGTTATGTTCTGAAGTTTTATTTACTTATTATCTGATTGAATTTATATATGTTACTCATTAGGGTCGACCGATGATGCCTTCTAATACATTGTGGTTGTACTAATACTACCTGTCTTCTTTTGTTGAGTGCAAACGATATCTCAAAGGTTCAGACACAACCTCATCTTTCATTGAATCAACAGGTTTCTGATTCAAGGGTGTGAACTATGTCCCAGGCTGACGCTGATCATCTCTACCGTTTCCTTGTACCACTTCTTTATATATGGATATTTTATTTTTATATTGTTGGATATTCTTAGCTTTGACTATGTAGAGTACTTGTGCAGGCAATTTTCAGTTCCTTTGGATATAATACATAGTTGACACTTTGTTTCCTTGTTTAATTATTAAATTTTAGTTGATATTTTTTTTAATATACATTATGTTTTCTAGAATTTGCTAAGTTTAGATAACTTAGGCTTGTGTTGGTTAGTACTTCCACCGGAGGGTTAGTGTGGGTGCCACCCACAACTCGTTAGGCTGTGATAAAATTTGTATTGAGATTTAGGTTCATCTATCTTGTTGTATAATGATATGTGTAGTAGGGTGTTGTATGATGATACAGAGGCGTCTGTACTTTCTTTAATAGGCTATAGGATAATAAGAAAACTCAATTTCTTGTTTATTTAATATTATTACTTGATTCTAATTTTTTTTTAGTTATCCAAATTGGTATCTTACCTTTTTCACTTTATTCTTGTAGATGGTTAGGACACATTTATCAGAATCAGTAGGAGAAGCACCTGGGCTGGTTGATGGGGTCGCGACTCTTGGAAGAGGATAAGAAAGAGGTTAAGGTAGGGGTCTGAGAAAAGTTCCCACTAGGGATAGAGGTCAAGTGGTTGGTAAGTCCACAGAGAGATCGGTATCCCCTTCTCCAACTAAGAATGCAGTTGGGACCACCTGGAGTTGGGGCAGATCCAGTTTAAGAAGAGGTGGTTCTATCTCATATTTTAACAAAGGTAATCTAGAAGGTTTTGAGTTTCTTGAGCGAGTTAGCTAGTATATATATAGCTCTAGAAGCGCTTGTAGTGTAAGATCTGGAAATACAATATGTTGCAGTTTTAACTCCTATAATGGATGGGCCCTTTGAGACTGGTATCTTTTAATGATAGTTTACTGGACTGGAAATCACAACTCATAGACAACCACGTGAGGCTACATAAAATGGGTATTGTTGAGAAATCTACTTTGTGACCTTTCAGCTATAGGGATATGACAAGATGTGGAAAAGGTCTTACATGGAGTAAAGGAAGTCTAGTTCACCTCTACTATATTTGTAATGTCCCATACTTAATTCTATATTTTAAGCCTGTTATAAGACTTAATAATTGGTAAAATTATTCCAAGGTGGCCAAGAATGTAGACCACAACTCGTAGGGTGTCATTTCATGAGTTGTGAGGTCCAATCGAAGAAATAAAATTTGAGATTTTAATATTCTGTTAGTCCCCCATAATTCCATACCATGACTCGTGAAGCACCATAGAACTAATCATTCTGTTAATCGTGCTTTGAGTTTTAGAAAATTATTTTTCAATTTATCTACCATGATTCCACTTCATGAGTCATGAAGTGGCATACCATGAATCGTGGTATGAATTATAGGATGAGATGCACATTCTAGTAGCCAAATTCCACCTTATGACTCAAACTATGATTTGTGGAGTGACATTCTATGACTTGTGGAGTAGACTTGTGGTCTGCTGCTGACAGTTTCCAAATATATTAATGAAAAGTCATTCTGTAGTTTCCTAGGCCTTTTTCACCCAATCTCGTGTCATTTTAGACTCAAATTTAGGTAACCCAATACTTTGTTTGTTCATTCTGCACTTATTCTTATCAAAGCTATGGTTCCTCTCAAGTTTTATCTCTAAAAGTTCAAGTGAAAGACTAGGGTTCTTCTTTAATTCAACAAGGAATTCTTTCCAAGGTTTAACTATATGTTAAGACAAAGAGTTCCTTTCACCATTGTTCCTAACTATCCCAAGCATTTTAGATCATGCTATAACTTAGAAATCCTAGGGTGAATCCCCATATTATTGTTGATGTTTAGATTGTGTGTCTTAACATATCTTTGATCATTATCATTCTCATTACATGTATTCTGGATAATCTTGCATAATTTAATACTAATTAAGGAACATAGTCAAGTTCATGAGTTGCAAGTCCTTTGTGTGGATTCTATATAAAAATTTTATTCATGATTTTTATGATGATTCCATAAGTTGAGCTTAAGGTTTATGTTCTGGTCAATTATAAGGTTAGAAATGTAGGTTATGGTTATGCTTAAGTTTTCATGATTTATAAACAATTGATTTTGGATTTAAACATAAGCTTCATTCTAACTCAGTCAAAATTGAAGAATGTTTAATGTGGCTTAAATAATAAGTCTAGCAAGTTCAAGTATGAAACTGAGATAGAAAGATTGAAAGAGTCAGTTTATAAGTTCATGGACCCTTTTATGGCTAAGACAGACAGAGTGAGTAATAGTTAATTTCAGAGTAGTATTAGCACCGAGTGGATTAGGACGAGATAGTGTTTATCAAGTAACCCATGTAACCAAACATAGGGAGTTCATGGTTTAATTTGGTATTTGACATTTCATGGCCCAATGTGGCATTTGATTGTTCATGGCCTAATACGACATTTAAAATTCATGGTATAGTGGATCCATTAAGAGTTAGTTCAAGGCCCTTACCTAGACAAGGTTTTGGATCTCACCTAGCATATAGATATATGTTGGATCTTGAGCCACGTACACGAGATATGTTAGTTATAGAACCTCCTAAGGTTAGACATGTGTCAATTTAAGGTGTTAAGAGTTGAAAGAGTGTTTTAACTAAAGTCTATTTATTTTGTTGGTTAAAACTATTAAGTTGTTTGGTTTTACACCAAGTCACTTTATACTTTGTAGTTAAAGCTTTTCAATTATAATTGTTAAACCCTTCTTACAATTGTTTTACTTTAGTTCAGTATTTGTTCATATATTGCATAACTATGAGATGTTTTGCTACTTTATATAGCCTATTTTATCCTTACTCACATATTCAGTAAATTTTACATACATATCTCATACCTTCTATGCTTCATTTTAACCCTCGTGCAGATCCTTCTAGCCATCCTGATGTTTATGGTTTAATTATATCCGCATCCCTAGAAGTTATCAAAGTGGTGAGTCCTCATTGCTCCGAGGGCCTGAGATGTTTGAGCTATTTTATTCTTTTATGTTAACTAAATCTAGTACTATTATTTTATTCATTCTTTTATTATTTGGACTCTAACTACAGATCTTACCCCTCCGAAAGAGAATTTTTGGTAGGTCTTTCGAGGAGATGGTATAGTTTGTGGAAAAGGTTGAGGGTGTGAAGAAAAAGGTTTTTACTAAGATGTCATCATCAAAGAAGTCCTAAAATGGCAGAATTTCAATTACTTTTACTCTAAGGTCTAGAGTTCACAAGGGTATTCAATATGCCTTATGTTGTCCGCTATTTAGGTATCTGTTGGGGGCTCGGGCACTTACAAACAAACTACCCAAGATTTAGGTAGTCAGGTTATCAACAGGATCCTAAATCTTTGACCAGGTGAAAGTGATAGAGGAAATGGTAGAGGCCGTCATTCTAGTAGGTGTGGTGTTTATGGGTATGGTAGAGGTGGCACCAACCAAACTAAAGTAGTGCATAGGCTGATGTAATGTTTTCTAGCCTGGAAAGAAAAATGAAAAAAACAGTGATAGACCCTATTTTTATGAATTCTAGGCAGAGCAGAGGTCAAAACGCCAAATGTTATGACCCTAGGTACTCTTTTTATATGTGAATATGGTCTAAATATTATTGGATAACAACTCTACCTTTTTATATGTGTCTTCTTGCTTTGATGTTAAATTGGATGTGGGTTTTGATATGCTTCGTGTTCTATTTGATGTGTCCATATTGGTTGGTGACTATGATTATTGATAGAGTCTATCACTCTTGCCTTATGACTTTTGTTGGGCGCAAGACTTTTGCAAACGTTGTGATTCTAGAAATGGTGGACATGGATATAATTTTAGGTATGAGTTGGTTGTCCCTGAATCATGCTATA
>JBDJHY011065700.1:0-14141 GCA_039654485.1 Withania somnifera
TGCCTGAGATCCTGGTATGTGATTAGCTAGCACTATCAGTCTATGTGACACTTGATTACTTGAGTTTCTAGTTTTTCTGTAGTGTACTATTTGCTTCCGTGACCCTTTTCTTGTACTTTTTATTTACTGCTTTTATTATTGTTATGTGCTCAGTGGGCCCTCAAAGCCTACTGGGTACAGATTGCTTCGATGACTTGTACTTATACTACACTTGCATATGTGCAAATCCGAGTATAGGTTTTCGCTCGGGGTATACAGATAGTTGTTCGTTCATATCTTTCTTACATCGGAGATTCAGGGTGAGCTTGACGTCAAGATTGTTCCTACTTCTCTTCAGACTTATATTTTATTGATCTTCGTTGTATTTTGGAGATATCTTCATATTACATTTACTTCAGTTTCATCATTCTGTACTTAGTGGTGCGTTTGACACTAATATCAAATTTTGGGTGGTTCTTTCATTCTTAAATAATTCCGCAAAATTATTATTTTCTCGTGACTTTTTATATTCTTCCGCAGTCCTCCTCTTTGGCTTCAAACTACGGGGGTTGGTTATTCTACTAGTGGTATACTTGGTGTCATCATGATTCACGAAATTGAGTCATGATAAAGCTCGTATTTGTCAATATAGGACTCTCTTTCATTCTGCTTTTACTTAATTTTAGGCAATCTATCATTTCTAATTTTTTCATTATCTTTGGTACGATCTGGCTTCACACCTCTCGCCTATCGAAACACCAATCTAATCTTTAAAGATGTGACCTTCCTTGCCAAGGAGGGTTGAAGGGATCGATCCCAATAGACTTTCACTAGGTGCGTAGCCTTATTTATAGACGTTACGAAAGCTCCTGTAGAGAAAGAGATCTTTCTGCTTGACTGTGTGAACCAGGTCTAGGTCTTTCTTTTTGCATTCCCGTTGTTGACGTCCCTTCGAGTTAGCTAGGTTTGGGTGAAAGGATATAGGAATGAATAGTTGTTTATTTGGCATCTTCATCTATGGGACCAAATGTAAATACTGTAATAAGTGTCGAAACCTGGCATCTTCAGCTAGTGTGTTCACATCTTCCCCAAGTAGACTGAAATAATTTCTTGGTTGTTAACCAATAGAAAGCATGAGAGAAAAAATGAAAAGGATTCTTTTCGATTTTCTATTCTATATGGGGTACACGGACCTCTTTCTAAATCTTGATTAAAGGTGAAGTTTGGATGCTAGATCATTCAATATGGAACGAATGAATTCAGGCTAAGATCCGCTACCAGTTTTTTTCAAGGGAGGGGAATAACATAGTGGTTAGAGCTTAGTAGTTATCTCCTGATTTTAGCTGGTGGCTTTAGCACTTATTTAGACTGATATTTAGTAATATTATTTTAGATTATAAATGTACACAGGCAACACTAACTTATTATAAATATACATAAAATTTCATTTCAATGGACAAAAATAGTAAGTATATAAATTAATAACTAAATTTGAGTAGAAAGTTATTAGTCTAAATATATGTAGAAATACTTAGAATGTCGAAATTATGATTTTTCTTGTCTTTATCAATTATATTTAAAATAATAAAGTAAGAATTATTTAAAGCTTGAGCCGTACATCTCTAGAGGTTTGTTAAAAATATTTCTCTCTTGAGACTCATAGACAACCACCATCTTTGCAACGTTCACCCACTGAAAGTCCACTCTTCTTTCCAATTCCTTATATTTCTCCATACATGTCTGTTTGCTTCTCTTAAGTCTTTTGTTGAGTGACAATTTTCCCCTTTTCGTTTTTCGTAACCCATTAAATTTAGTAATAAGAATGTAGTATCACATCCATGATTGACGTTTTTCGTATTTGATTGTTAAAGTTGAAAAACGTTAATCATGATAGGTGGTATTACATGCTTATCATCATATTTGTTGAGTTATCGAAAAAAATTGAAAGTCGACGCTCAATGAAAGACTTAAGAGAAACAAGAAGACATTTACGGAGAAATATAAAAAGTTGGAAAGGAGAGTGGACTTTTAGGGGGAGAATGGTGCAAAGATGGTGTTTGTCTCAAGAGAGAAACATGTTAATAAATCTCTAGACTTGTGTGAGTCAAGTTTGAATAACTTTTACTTTGTTCTTTTTTGTTCTATAGTTGATAAGACAAGAAGAAAACATATGTTCGAGGTTCTAACTAAAATTCAACGTTCACTTAAAAAATTAATGAACATTTGAGTATTTTACAGATGATTATTAATCTATTACATCTTAAGTATTCTTTCCTAATTTTTTAATTTTGTTTCTTTCTTAGTAGCGGATACCTACAATGTGACATATCCAAACTAACACAATGTACCTTTTGTACATTGGTTGAGTTTTAATTGCTATTTGAGCAACAATTGCCATAAGAAAAGGATAGACTGAATTTCGAATACATAAATCAATTAGTTTTGTTGCTTTAATTTGTTCGATATTTTGTCCATCCCTTTTCATTTGGCTGAGTTAATTAATTAACTAGAACTAATTTTAGTTTTGTTAAAGTTTTTCATCTTTAATTTTCTATAATCAATTAGATGTTTAACATGTATTGTAATTACTTATGTACTTAATAATTATAACCTTTTGCATATTTTATTCGAGACTTTGGACCGTAGTTAGTTGGGAGGGAAATAATATTCTAGGTTATACGTGAAGACTGAGTCGTAATAGTTGGTTCGAAGGGGAATAATATTCTAGGTTAAATGTGAAGAAAGATCCAACTAAGATTTTGGCAGAGTAGTATCTAGTATTTGTTGTAATGATCTTATGAGTAACATTGGGTAGGTAAGTGTTATAGTATTCAACCAAATTAGACACATCGTGATTGCTTTTCACGTGATATATCGTATTTTTATATGGATGAAAGTAAACTTCATTAAGTGTTATAATGAGTAATTCGTGAAAAGCATTTACAAGACGTCTATTTTGATTAAAATTTATAGTATTATTGTCTAATTGGTTGATTGAACATATAGTTGGTTAAATTTTAAGAATTTATATTTAGCTATTTTGTCTAATTCATTTCCTTCCAGTTTATTCAATTTAGTTTCTTATTTCGTAGTGAATACCTACAATGTGACATATCCAAACTAACACCGTTGCAGTGTTATTTTGATACATCACATTGCAGGTACCAACTGCGAAGCAAGAAAATAAATTAGATAAGGTGGGTAGAAATGAGTGAAGACAGAATATACGAATATAAATTCATGGAAAAAAGAGATAAATAATTTTAAATGAGAAAAAAGCTCAGTGGTAGTCAAAGTTTAAGTTTAATTCAGCTAGTATAAAGTAATATGAACATAGTAGTGCATTTTAGGACCTCTGTGATTTATCTCTGATAATTAAACCACACTTCTTGATATTGAAAAAATCATTTACCAATGCAAAATGGTATCTTCAACATTATAAAGTGTGACTTAATGTCAAAGATGAGATATAAAGGTCCAGAGACGTAATATTAGGTTCAAATTTAATTAGTGTACTTCTTAAAAAGTATGGTGGAGCGAAATTATGTTTTAGTTTTTGGTATTGTGACACAATGTCTCTCTTTAGTATAACTAAACTTTATAAATCGTGCCTTTTTTATTGCAAAGAATAAAGGCATGACATGCATCTCCTTGTGTCGTGACATCTGATGCAGTCGTTTGCATGTTGTCATCCCTTAATTCTTTACAACAGCAAGACACAGTTTATAAGTTTTAGAGTTTAAGTTTTAAGGCAATAAGTTAGTAAAAATAATGAAATAATTTTTTTAAAAAAATATGTCTAGCATGATAAGCAGCAATAAGTAATAATATAGGCAAATGTAATTGTATTTAAAATTCGATTGATTTGATATTTGTAATTCTTGCGAGCCACCTTCTACTTTCACTTTAGAATAAAGTGGAGTTCGTCGATAAGATTTCAGTGACAATTGCATCAGCATTAGAATTAAATTCGTTATTATAGGTGCCAAACTCGTGAAATGTCTATCAAAGCTACCCGAAGACGTAAAAAATTAAATCAATGCGATTTTCTTTAATGTAGACTTTATTATGTGTGTAGATTCAAGTTTATAATTTAATAAACTTGAATTGTACGTACAAAAGTCTACATTAAAAAGGTTGTGCTAATTTGATTTTTCACATCTTACAACAGATTTGATAGACATATCACGTGTTTGGCACTTACAATAGTCAATCGAGTTTTTGATGATTGCGGTGATTGTTACTGAAATCTTATTTATCACTTTCAGTTCATTCTAAATGATTTGGAAGGTGGTCTGCAGCAGTTAGAAAATCAAACCATTCTTTCTAAGATAGTTTACAACAATGTACTAGCTAACATTTCATTAAATTTGATTGGTATTTTTTTTTCACATGTAACACTATGGAATATTTCAATATAATCCGTTAAGTTATAAAAGAAATATACAAAAATTTTATGTTTATTGGTATGTAAAACGTAATTTTTTTTTGTAATATTTACAGATACCAAGCTATTTTTTCGGCTTCCTTCTCTTAAAATATTACTCTCCTTTTTTATTTTTTTTAATTGTACTATTTGATCAGTACAGTTAAATATATTAATCATATTTTATATTAATTTAATTTCTTTCTTAATTATAGAATATTCTGATTAGGTTTGTTAATCATTAACTTTGATGGAACCTATCATGCTCCCAACACTCTTGTTGTTTTTTCTTCTTTGCGGCACTTCATGAAATAGATTGAGATTCTTGCATAGAAGGAAGATGTGGAGTAATTTTTTGTTAGATCTGGTAATCTAAACTTGTAAGACGACAAGAGAGCCAAGAACATGATGGGTTCGATAAAGTAAACAATTAACGAATTTAATCGAAAGATTGTATGACCAAGAAAGCAATCAATTAGTATAAAAATTATTTAAATTAACTATTATAGATCAAATAGTACAGTCTAAAAAATAAATAATTAACAGACTAACATTCATTGTATTTTCAAGTGTAAAGAAATATTGGCTTGAGATTTTAGTGGAGCGATAGCTACTGTTTATTGTAAACTCATTACACCGTGTTGAATAAAGTATGTTTTTAAGATATTTCGGTCATTTTTGCCAATATATCATCATTGTTTTTAATTTTCTGCCTAATATATGTCTGCTCTTCGTAAAATAGGTTGGGGAGTAGCTTTATGTGTGTAAATTGAATTTGCTAAACAATAGTTTTTTAGCAAATAAAATTTGCACACACAAAGCTACTTTGCAAGCAAAGTGTAACTCAATTTGCTAAACAATGTTTATTAAGCAAATTGAATTTGCATGCACAAAGAAATTCTCTAAGAAAAACTTGAAATGGTTGAGATGTCTGTAACCAAGCACAAAATGAGCTGAAGAACAAAGTTCATGTGCGTAAATTCAATTTGCTTAACAATATATATTTAGCAAACGTATTTTGCATATACAAAGCCACTCTTCAAGAAAACTCGGAATGGTTGATTAGATTTGCAACCGAGCTTAAAATGGGAAGAATCAAGAAAGGCTGAAGATAGAGGCCAAAATTAATAATGTAACAGTTTTATTTGATTACTAGTCTCAAAATAAGTATTTGTATAGGCAGAAATTAATATTTTGTTTGTTTAGAATTTGTAACAGCTCAAAGCAGTAAAGAATAATTTTTCTGTACATTATAAATAAATTGTCTCATCGAATTTCACGTTAGAGTAATTATTTTTTGTTTACTAATTTAATTACACTGATTGATTGTTTAATTAATATTTAAATGATTTTTTTTTAGTTACACGTTGCAATTTATTTATACATTGTCTAGAAAGAAATTCTTAAATAAGTTAGTTAATTAATTTTTGACTTGTAATTACTAGTTGAATCAACTTAAATTTTTTTATTGATATAATTATTGTCTTTGTTAATACATTTTAGTCTATTATGACGACGTTCCTCCCTGCACTTTTCACCCGGAGCCTCTTGATCTTTCGCAATTGATTTTTCAACCGGAACATAGATCCGAGCTCATCTGGAGACGCAGAATATATGAGTGTCATCTTCTTGATGTGGAGATGATTGAAACGTATGAACATTATTAGAGGCTCGCCTGCCACATGAGCATATCTAGCAATATATGGAGCTGTTTTGACCATTCATTCATATAGAAATGATACATCTGGATCGTCCTTTGCTCACAGCTATTGTAGAGCATTGAAGGCCTGAGGCTCACGCTTTCCACATTCTGTTTGGGGAGGCTACCAATCATTATGTCGGATATGCAGATCTTGTTTAGTCTGCGGTGTGACGATATTTCATTGACGTATGGGCATGCTAGTGGGGGTGTTGGTGATTGGAGAGAGGAGTTGGTTTGGTTGACTGGCTTCTAGGACGAGGAACCCCCCGAGGGTTATAATTTTGCAAAATATTTAGGTCTCAACCAATTTTTAGTTGTCAAGACGATCCTATTACAGACCTCACTGACGACGAGAGAATTCAGAGGATTTCCTAGATCTATGTTTTGCTTATATCTGTTGGGATACTTATCCATAATACGACAGATACCCTGGTCTATCTTTGGGTTTTGGCCTGCCTCGGGGAAGGGGAAGAAGCAACGCATTGTGGGGTTTGTACTTCTCCTCTAGGTCAGTAGCTTAGCATATTAGTTAGTAAGTTGTAGTATGTTTGTTGAGTTGTGCAATTTTTGTAAATTTTATTAGGTGTGAATTTTGGAGGGGATCATACCTTTACGGCCTCTGTTGCCTGGGTATGTGATGCATCTTCGAGTTGCTGGGCCGTGGGCCTAGAAGATTCGTCGAGCTGACGTGCCATAGTATATGGTCTGGATTATTAGATACAGCCTGGACATGCTGCCGGTCCACCAAGTATATTTATCTTATATTTTATATACCTTTTAAATAAAATTTTCACATTTAATTACTTTGAAGATATACTTTGCGACGCTAAAGTTTCTTCTGAATGTTGTTTGTCTGGATGCCATACGGTGAAATCCTTGGCACGTTATCGGACTACTGCTACGGCGACGCTGATTTGTAGAGATCGTATGTACCTCTGATTTATATGAATTTTATTGAGTGTCACGCTTCAGATTGTGTGATGAGGAAGTTTGGTTATGCTTCACATATGCCGGATGCACTAAAGTAGGACACAAACCACCTCAAGCGCAATGATAGTTGTAGGGTTGAGGCTACATTTAAGGCCTTATATATCCAAGACAAAGCGCGATGGGATCAACGACATGTTAGCTTGTTCCATCCGTTTGAGAGACCTGAAGTAGGCCAGTATTTTGATTGGTACTAACGTCACGACCGCTTAGTTACTGGTCATGGAATGGCGGGTTTAGTATGAGAGATGCAGGGGGCTTTTGCTACATGCATGAGTTAGTTGCAACGGTACAGATTCATGACCCTGGATATGTTCTTGTCCATCAGTTTCTCGAGTTGACTAGACAAACCCTCACGCATGTAGATCAGTTAGTGATTCTATAGGACCCGGTAATCAGCAGAGGAGATGGTATAGTAGGTGGACATCGATTTGGTAGTGGGGCAGGTGCCGCTCTTGGGCGTGGAAGAGATGGAAGTGTACGTGGGCGTGGTTGAACTCAAGTCGAGGGTGGGGCCCTGTCAGTTTTAGAGAAGGATGTGGCTCCACCAGTTTTAAAGGTTCCCCACGAGCATACTCAGGACGCTCAAGTAGATGGTGAGGCCCAGTTAGTTGTGGAGAAGGACACGGATACACCAGTTGTACAGGTAGAGGTTTTTCTGTCTGAGGGTGGGGCCTCGCCGGCAGAGACAACAACTTTTGATTTCCTCCGGTTAGATCATGCAAATTTCTAGTTGCCATTTGATTTGAATGAGGAGTCTGCAAATGTAAATGCAAATGCATCATTACTTCTTGATTTTAATAAGTTCCTCCAAGTATTCAACACCTCAATAAGGAGATATATGAAATGAATAAAACGTTGCATGTGCACCATACGTTAGATGATCTTAACTACAAATGAGTAGACTAGGAACAACTATGGCAAATCTTAGAAGATGAAATATTGCAAAAGAGATACAAACTATCCGACAATTTCAGTTGTTACAGAATGGATAGGCCAATTTTTTTATTCAGGTCATTAAATTACGATATACCATACTCTGGTATTAATCAGTTAAGTGTATTAGCTAATCCTACAAAAAAAAGATAGCAAAAATAGGCATGCATGACATTGATGTTGTTGAAGAAAGTCCTTGAAGGGTTTGATTACTATTATTAATGTGCTGGTGAATATTTTTGGATATGTTTTATTAATTATCAGTATCTTTGAATATTGACATGGTTAAATGAATTAATTTGATCATAAAGTTTTTACATCAAATCTTAAAATTCGCTCAATATGTAATCCGTGAATTGAAACATACATATATTACCGGTCAATTGATTCAACTTACATTCGAAAAATCAAAGATATTACATTATATTATTTATAAATACTGATCAACTGGCCTTTCGTTCTTATTGGGGAGAGTTGTGCTTGTCGTGATCTGTTTGTTAGCACATAGAACAAATACGAAAAGCATGATTTCAGAAACATTCGTTATGTTCTGTATATGAAATATGGCATTGGACTGTATTTTACGAATAAATCTTTTATTAGAAATTAAATCAAAAGCTGTCTCAGACCAACCATCACGAGGACCAAGAGGATAAAATTAATCGGTATACGCTTTGTTAAAGTTACGCACGGTGTAATGCTTTGAAATAAATTCTGCTGAAGGCCTACCAGCATACAAACAAGCCCTGATTGCATAAAAACATAAAAATTAGTTTGCTTGAAACTTACCACATGTGCACATACTATCAGTACAATTTATAACATGTACATTTCCTCCATGTCTATGGCGCGTACATGTATTGACCTTGTATAACTTCTCTCTTTGCTAGTGAAAGTTTATAATACTATGAGGAGGGGCCTTTAACCAATATAACTCATAAGCACTTATGGGATTCGACATACATGTATCTCCTTTCGTCAATAATGCCCTAGCCTGGGCCGACTTTTCCACAAAATCTCTTGACAACTTGCATGTAGATCAACCTAACCATGAATATAACTGGGAGACCCCTGACTTAGTTCAGCAATTCGTTGAACAACTCAGAGTTGTTTGTGGTTAGCATGTCCCACCGCCTACCGCCGTCCTTGTGAACTGTCCACCATTGTGTATCAAGTCTCTTTAAATCCTCATATGCAGGCATATATATTCCTTTCATCTGTTCCATATACATAAGGAACTTTTTTTCCCTGGTATGTACTGGCAGAGTTTTCGAGAAGTTTGTTAAAAATAGTATTTTGATAGGTCTACTTAAAATTTGTCTTCAAATGCCGTAAGCATATGCGGTGGTAGGCATATGATGAAGGACGTCAGTTTAGACCATTTTCACACTTTTGATTATGCCTTTATTCCTGTTAGATATCAATTAAATTTCTCGATGGTCCTTGACAACACGCCGATGTAAGTGGATCAGAAATATGCTGCAGGTTTCATAGCTCTTATTAGAAGCAATTGTAAAAATAGGGGGAATATTAAGCCATTAGCGTCAGGTCCAACGACAATCAATAATTTTATGTCATATTTGCCATATATGTGAGTTCCATCAATAGATATAACAGGCCTACAATACCAAAAATCATCACACAGGGTTTGAAACACCAGAATACATATTTGAACTATTTTGAGGGCTGTACAGACTTCTCTTGAATTGTCATTCGATGACTGTGTCATCATTGCGATCTTGCAATATCTTCAAATATCCTGGCAAGTTACCAAATGACTTACCCCATTCACCATATACTTATTCAAAGGTACGTTTGCGACCAAGGTATGCCTTTCTTCTATTGATAAGAATGTCGTACACTTTTTGTATAGCATTAATGTAGTCCTTCAGTGCCGACCTGAAAAATATTTGAACAATACTTATTACATCAAACAAGTAAATAAATAATATTTTTTGCAAATAAATAAATAAATAATAATATTTTGAATTTACGAAAAGATTACTAATGAGGGAAACCTTAATCATATTGATATTCAAGTATACATGCGCTTCTCCACTGACGCCCATGTAACATCAGTGCTCCCAATGAATGTGATTATTTTTCACTGGATAAGATCTTTTGCAAAATCAGCATAAAGTCTAAAGGGACAGTGGATTCTTACAAGTCACTCTTCATTACTTTTTGTTGGACCTGACAACATTGTAGTGCCTCAAAATAGAATAATGAAATAGATTAACGTCCCTTTGCAACTTTTTCTTGTCCGAAAAAAACATGCTTTTCTCAAGATAAACATCATTCGAATCCAATTTAATATTCCCTAGTTCATACCACAAAGGGTGCACTGAACTAGGAATGTTACATGTATCCACAAACAAATAGGCACCCTCCAAAAGACAGTCAGGATATGGAATTTCAATATCTTAAAATTAAGGCTTAATAAAAAAAGGTGGTGCGGGTGATACTAACTGTTGAGTAACTTCTCCATAAAAAGGACTGATGGACATAGGTCGTTGTGATGTCAACGACAACACTTCATCATCCTCGCTTCTTGAGATAAGGAATGGAACCAGCTCATATCCAGATTCATTGGCATTTGGGTCCTTATCAATATTAATAGCAGCAGTATCGATATAAGTGTGAAGATCAGCACCAAGGGCTGTCAGTTGACAAGCTGAATCTGGCTCCTCATCAGTTTCACTACCAGCAACACCAATGCCTGTCGGTGGACAAACAGGCACTTCGTGCATTACAATATCCTTGTAACAAATAAAATAATTATATTACACGATAAATTCAAAACACACAATCAGATCAACAAAAATTAAAATATTATATGTATCGATAATAATTCGAAGGCCCAAAATGAAAAAAGTTAGGAACATTCGAGGATGTTCTAGCAAATCGGGAGAACTGAAAAAATCGTCATCTAGTCCACGGCTTGTAATAACATTAGTACGTAATCCCCTATTAAAATTTTATAAATCTTTCAATAGAAATAGCCATAAAAAATCCTATAAAAACACACATTAATAAAATACTATCTAAAATAATTGAAGAATTTACAAGTTACTATTCTTTGTACTAAGACCCAAATCAAACTGGGAAACATTTGAAAAAGTTTCACGAAACTGGGAAGACTCAAAATAATGATCCTTCAATCTGCGGATAGCGATAGTGGTGGTAGGTAATCCCTCTCACAATATTAATTTTTTTTAGTAACAGTCAATACAAAAAAACGCAAAAAATTATTAAATATTTTAAACAAATAATACTATATTACCTATCACAATACTCATTCAAATTTAGGCTCAAATAAACGTGGTCAACATTACAGGATCTCCCAACAAAATGGCGACAATTGAAACAACTAGCTACCGTATCCACCCCTAAAAAAAATAAGTCAAATATTTTAGGGTAACCACCAAAATCTTAAGCAAAACAAAAAACAAAGAATAAATTATATATCATTGTGGTTGAAACTAAGGCTCAAGTCAAGACCCATTTGAGGACGTTGACTGGACTGAGTAGAGGGGAGTTCCTAGGAATGATTATACGCAGCAGCGTAGGAAACTCTATTGATTTCGTGTCTGACTCTGCGCTGCCTCTCCTTTTTCACAATATATACTTGTAGGTTTCTTAGTATTACATAATCACATACAGTTTGTGGGACATTAAAAAATGCTTTCAGTGTGTCATCATCGACAATTAAAAACGCTGCATAACTTAAATATCCTTATAGGGTAAAGAAAATTGGATTTGCCCGACAAAAGATAATTCGTAATCTTTATTAATTCCAATCTTTCTAAAAATAATATTACGAAACATGCCATGAGAAATATCAACAAGAAACTTCATATTGCACTTTGGCAAACAACTGTAATGAATGGAATTATTCTCCTCAACATTCTCCATCCCAAAAAAGTGAAACTGTAATTCTGTTGACAAACGACATTTTTTCCCCTAAAAAGTACACAAGGAAAATGTGAATTTTTTTAATCAACAAAAATAATTTTTTTGGACTTGAGTTTATGTTGCAAATTGACTTCGCAATTTATATTTGCAACTTATACCATATTGAATACTGCCGGACCAGTAAAATCGTCAAACAATTAAAAGTACACCTCGTGAATAGTATTCACGAGGTGCCTAATTTTATTTTATTTTAACTTAATTATTTATTTTGGTAGTTTTTAAGTAGAAGTGGGCCATTTTAATTCCATCTTGAGATCTTTCCATAGTATGAAGCTCATTCACTGTAGCTTATAATAAATAGCCACTCTCTATACGACATGCATAGAAATTCCAATACCAGCAATACAATACACTTTACTTGTTCATCAAGAATTTATTTGCTTTTACCTTAACTATCGTTTCTAGCTCGTTTAGTTCTCAACTCTCAGTGAAGGAGATTATGGTTTACGGAGAACTTCACCAGGAACTTATAATTAATTAGATCTATATTGTTTATTTCTATTACTTATTTTCATTATGATTCCATAGCTTTACATAATAAAAAAGATAACAAATTCATTGGTAAAAGGACTTAAAATAGAACTTAATTTCAATATCAGTGCTCTTAGCCTATCATAAATTCAACTATGCCGATTTCAGGGTAAATATAAATAATTCTAATTTGACCAGTTTTTTTTTTTTACAATTTATCTTTAATAGTTTCTCTAATCCTCAAAATACCTTTCCCAAAACAAAACCTATAACTCTTTTTCATTCTGTATATGTTGCTCCTCTTTTTTATACTTTCACAACGACAATGACGACAACAACAAACCCAGTATTTTCTTACAAAATAGGAACCGAAGAAGGTAGAATATATGCAGTCCCTACCACTCTTTTTCACACTTTTAATTTCCTAATTTTCTTAATAAAATTCAAGAGAATTTCAGTCATATAACAAAAGACAATTTATCAATATATTTATAAAATCTTCTTTAAAAGTATTTTTCGACTCTTAAAACTTATCAGCGGTTGATAAATCAGCAGACTCAAACGAGGTGTAAGAATTTTTATTTATTTATTTTAAAAAAAGTTTCTTAGTTTTTAAACTTGTTGAACACATGATGCACAATTGGTTGACAATAGTTTCTCCGAATTCAAATTGAACTGTGATCAACGATTGCTTTCATTTCTAAAGATTAGTGTGAAGCGGGTTTTATAGAACAAAATGGGGATCTTGTCTAACGCTATCGAGAAATTAATAGAGCACAAAACACATGGCTATGTAAGAATTTACATAATAGAAAAACAACAGAACATGAATCTTAACCAAGAGTTAAAAGGTAAAAAACTTTTTATAACTAAAAGCAAACTAATATTATTTCACTTAATTCCTCTCTTCTTTAAATAAAAATTTCCTCTTTTTATTCAGTTGAAAGAATTATAATTTATAATTCTGGCTTATAATGTTCAACCACTCTAAACTCTAAAGAAATGTATATTTGACCTAACTCAAATTCAGAAGTTAGTTCAAAAAAAAAAATTTAATTAAAATAATATAGGAAATCTGGACGCCTATCCACTGCCAATGTTGGAGAATCAAGACCCTACACTGCTTCAAAGTGGACATTCGGAGTGGACCATATATAAGATGGGGTCTAATATCGAGTAAATAATAAATTGAAATAAATTTAACTTTGATATTATATAAAAGAATGAATCTTAGGCCTAATGACTCAACGCGGTTGAGAAACTAGTTCAGAATAAGAAGATTGTCGAAGACCATAAAAAAGATGAAACCATGAACTCCCATCCACAGCCAAGGAGGGAGAAGCAATAACTAAAACATTTAGTTTAATGGATTCACTTCTTTTTAAGAAATTTCATCCTTCATTGAGAGATAGTATTAAAGGAGTTTAGCTTTTGGAATATAATGTTCTTGCTTTTTTTTTTCTTTCTTTGTTAGGGCAAGTTGTTGTATTTTTGACTTGTTTTTTTTTTAAAAAGGTCCCACATTGTTTATGTATAAGGAGGCTTGAGTTTTTGGCCTATATAAAAAGGCCCTTGCCCCCTTTGGTTTATCATCCCAAATTTCTCTTCCTCACTCATATGTAAAGGAGGTCCTGTAATAAGGAAATCCTAAGTTGTAATATTTTG
>JBDJHY011065809.1:2908-14140 GCA_039654485.1 Withania somnifera
CATGAAATAAAAGCTTAAACTTAAAGGAATAACTAGGTATCACACTACAAAGTCTTGAAATAACTAGGAATGCATGGAGAAGTTTTTAAGGTGTTACAGTATCTCCCCCTTGGTATTATTCATCCTCGAACAAAGGGTACAAGAGCACGAGTAAGACTATGAGTTAAGACTTAATATTGGGTCTGAAAATTAACTAATATTAGACATTGAACTACAGTTATACATCATTGAGCATACATACTATGACATTAATATAGACATAAGAGATATGATAAGGTTGGCATGAAAACATGAAAATAAAAGGAACTACTAAGAGGAAGGAATCTTGTTACTTTGAGCTACGTCTGAGCTGGGAGAGAAAAACGCTGGTAGTTAGCAATCATATCAGCTTACACTTCCCTGATTTCTCTATAATACCTGTACTGATTTAATTTCACTGTTCCTTAGCCTTTTAAACTTGTTTGTGTAAAATCTCCGCTGGAACTTTCTTTATATGATAAGTTGTATCTTATCCTAATACTTTCAATGATAACAATCGATGAATGAATTCCTATGCACTTCTTTAGCAAATATACATGGAACATTGGATAACGATTGCTAAGCTCTACTAGAAGGTCAAGCTCACAGGCTACTTTGATAATTCTCTTTAAGATATATACGGGGCTATACATCAGGTACTAATCTTCCCCTTATTTATAAATCTCTTAAATCCTTTCGTGGAGAAACTTTACAATATACCCCATCATTAACCTCAAACTCGAGGTCTCTTATTCTTACATTAGTATAAGATTTCTGACGACTCTGAGCTATTTTCAAATTCTGTCGGATCATCTGAACCTTTTATATGGCCTCATGAACTAAGTCCCTTAACATATTTTCTAAGGTATGAATTATTTCTTTTCTTGACCGTCAGTTTATCGATGGAAAGGTGTATGAGATGGACCTTTGTGCCCAACCTTTCTAGAAAGACCTGTGAAATTGAAAGGTTAATTGAGTGCTCTATTTAAAATAATAGATAAGAGGACACTATGATATCTGACCACATCCTCAATGTAGATTCTAGCATAATTTTTAGCTGTGTAGTTAGCTTGACTGGCACAAAGTGAATAGACTTAGTCATCCAATCCATTATTACTGAAATCAAATCATGTTGGGTATTGGTATTGGGTTAGCCTTTAATAAAGTCCATATTAACTATTTCCATTTCTAAGATGAGCTGGTGAAATTCTGAGTCATACCTCTTAGGATTTGATGCTCAGCCTTAACTTGTTAACCGTTCATACACTTATCCATATACTTAGCTATGTCCTGCTTTATACGGTTCCACCAATATACCTCTCTCAGGTCTTGATACATATTTGTGGTGGATCTGGATGAATGCTATACTTTGTACCATGAGCCTCTACAAAAATAGTCTCTCTCAGTCCATCAACATGTGGAACACACAATCTACCTTGATACCTGAGCACACTATCTACACCTAGGAAAGAACCTGTACTTTTTCTTTCCCTTTAACTGGTGCCACAACCAATCTCTATCTTGGGTTTTCTTTACCTCAACTACTAAAGAACACTCTAAAGCATTTTGCACAACCAAACCTCCATCATTTGTCTCAATAAAATGAACACCCAACTAAGCAATGTAGTGTACATATATGGCTATATCCTTCTTACTATCCTCAACATGAGCCACACTACCCATCAACAACCTACTAAAAGCATCTGCTACAACATTAGCCTTACTCATTTGTTTGAGCACAATCATATCATAATCCTTTAAGAGCTCGAGCCATATTATTTGATTCAGTTTTAGCTCTTTCTGATTGAATACCTACTTCAAACTCTTGTGATCAGTAAAGAAATCTACATGAACCCTATAGAAATAGTGCCTCCAAATCTTGAAGACCAAAACAACTGTTGCCAAATCAAGGTCATGGGTTCGATAATTCTTCTCATGAATCTTGAGTTGCTTATTTATATAGGCAATGATCTTGATATTCTACATAAAAACACATTTGAGTCAAACTCAGGAGGCATTATAGTATACAAAAAATCCATTGACTCCATATGGCAGGGTCAACACCAGAGTAGAATTCAAACAAGATTTCAAATCCTAAAATTTTTCGCACAACTATCTGGCCACTATAACTTGACTTTATTTTTAGTTAATCTAGTTAGAGGTGCAAAAATAGAGGAAAAACCTTCAATGAACCTTCTATAATAATCATCTAAAACTAGAAAACTCTGAATCTCAGAAGGAGTGGTGGGTATGGTCTAGTTTTTCATTGTTTTTATTTTCTAAGCATCAATCTAGACACCTTCACTAGAAATAACATGTCCAAGAAATGCAATGGACTTCAACAAAATCCACACTTTGAAAACTTAGCATATAACTGCTAGTCTTGAAGGGTCTACAATATTATTCTCAAATGGTCTACATTATCCTCCCCACATATGGAGTAAACCAGAATATCATTTGTGAATACTATCATAAAAATGTCATGATAAAGCTTGAAAACTCTGTTATTGAGATCTATGAAGGTTGTAGGAGTACTAATCAGTCCAAAATACATAAAAATAAACTTGAAATAGCCATAACAAGTCTTTGAGGTAGTCTTTAATATGCCACACTACCAAACTTTGAGCTGATGATAACCGAATCTAAGGTTAACTTTTGAGAAATAAATAGCTCCCTAAAGTTGGTCAACCAAGTATCAATCCTAAAGATGGGATACTTATTCTTAGTGGTGACCTTGTTCAACTGTATGTAATCAATGGACATGGAAGATAATTATCCTTCTTTCAGAAAAAGATAACTAGAACAGCCCAAAGTGATACGATAGGTCAGATAAATCCTTTTTTAGAAAGGTCTTTCAGTTATTTTTTAAACTCTTTTAACTATACAAGTGCTATCCTATATGGAGGGATAGATATAGTTTGAGCATCAGATAGGAGATCTTTGTCGAAGTCCGGAGGGAGTCTAGTTAGATCCTTAGTAAAAATAGATAGCGAATCTTTTACTTTAGGGTACTGACTGAAGAGTGCATTTTGGGTTCAAAACGTTTAACCTAGAATAAATGGAAGATGTAACCTCTATAAATCATTTTTTTGGCCTTAATATATGAAATAAATCAACCCTTGAGAATCATCTGATCACCTGAATAATTAAATACAAGTTGATATATAAATTGAAACTTGATTACTTTGGTACAATAATCTACTGATGCATAACATGAGTACAAACAGTCTATACCAAGAAACGAATCAAAGTCTAACATGTTGAGTGCTACTAAGTCAACTGGAATAATAATATGTCGGACTGATTCTAGACACTAATCGTAAACTCTTCTTGCAACAATTGAGTCACTGACTAGTAATTGAGTTGTTCAGGGCTAACTTTGAATTTACAGTGAATTTACATGAAGTATAAGTAGTACTAAATGAAAAGGGTAGAACCTGGATCAATAAAGACATAAACTTCAAGAAAATAAACCTGTAACATACCAACCACAATAACTGGAGATACTTCCAGATCCTGACGGGTACAAAGTGCATAACTCCATTATAAAGGTAAGTGCCTGAAGTACTGGAGGTATCCTATAATTTGTTGGAAAAGCTGTTGGTTCTAATTGATAGGGATGATCTCTATTACCCCTATTTAATTATTTTAATAGTTGGGCATTCCTTTTATATATGGCCTGTCTGGACACAACGATAACACCCGTCACTACCCAATCTACACTCGCCTTAGTGATTCTTATCATATTTATGGAAAAGGGGATTTGAGTAATCCCTAGAAAAACTTCCCCAAGAATGTGAGGCAGTCTCTCAGAAATTCTGATCATTCTTGGGCTTAGGGGCCAGAGAATTAACTGAAGACTGGGCATGTCTAGATATTCTTTTTTTGAAAGAGGGACTTGTTACCTGATTTCTACTAATCGAATCCCTGTGGGCCTAACTTTTCCCTCTTGTTTGGGTACTCCTCTCTGAATTTCAGTTATCACCCTCAACACTCTAGCATAAACCATCATCCTAGAGATATCCATTCCTAGGATTAATAATGTAACCTTGCACTCTATCCTTTCAAACTTGCTACACCCTTCTATGAATTTTCATATGCTATCCCTCATATTAGTGGCTATCATAAGAGCATACCTAGAAAAATGAGTGAATTTCAGCTTATATTCACTCACTGACATGGATACCTAATCTAGACTTTTGAATTATTCTTTCTTCCTATCTATCAACTCAAGCAGAAAGAAGTAAGAAAGAAATGCAATTTTAAAATCATCCAACTCTGCGGGAACTACATCGATACCTCCAACTTCTTTTCACTGCTAGAACCAAAGATGTTCCACATCTTTCAGTTTATAGAAAGCTAGTTCAGCCCCTTCAATAGATTCAACATCCATAACACAAAAAATTTTACACAACTCATCAATAAAACCTTGAGGCTCATTACTCAGGAGGATTCATATTCAAAAAGTAACAAATTCTGGAACTCTCTTAAAGGCCCTGAGAACCAGGATGGCTGACTAATATGCTGAGAGAACTGTGTTGTGACCAACTGAGTTATCGTACTAATACCCTTTCTAAACTAAGTATTAGTTACCTCTGCAGGGGAGTTTGAGCCTCAAGAACAATTGCATTCTAGGATGAAGCTGTAAAAGTCAGAGGAGGTAGAACTGGAGCTTGGGGAGATAGGATTGGAGTATTTGTAGGGTTGGAATGAGATCAATTCCGAGTGCATGAGGTGGATAGGAGCCACCAAAACAGTATCAGATTAGTTGTTAGTGGCATCTTATTGAGTTGAAGATATCTTGGGAGACATTATCTAAAATAGATGTTTAAGGTGCAAGTTAGAATGAACTCACATGGTTAAACTCTACCATATTTTTACCATATGTTTAGAATAATAAAGTGAGGAAACTTTGCCTAAAAACCCTATATCCTAACCGTTATAAGTGTAGCATGCTTCATACCCATAAAGAAGATTTTACTTAACATAATTTTCATAAATCCTAGAAATCTTGAACCTAAAACTTTGATACCAAGTTATTCACACCTCAAGGCTACCCTATGGATGTAACATGGTGCTCAAAAGTCACAAGTAACCCTAAGCTAACCCTTTAATTATAAATTCTCTATTATTCATGAACAAAATTGTAAAAAAAGTGTAAACTATGCTAAACTGGCAGAAATAAATAACATAATTATCTAGAAATCAAGTTATGGACCCGAATGGGAAAACACTACATATTGGATTGGCTTTATGTCTAAAAACCTTCTAACTTAACATCTGAGTAGTTGATAGGATAAAACCTAGCTAATCTAAAAAGGGAAACTAAACTAAAATATGAAATACAATATGTCTGATGAGCTATAAAAAGAAGCCTCAAAAGATAAGGACTCACAAAGATGCTAATTAGCACTCTAATGCTAGTAAATGTCTAATAACTAACACTGTATGCCAAAATCTACATGGTGAAAGCATGTAGTGCAAATCACAATCAGTACATCGAATATAGTGGTGTGCAGGTAAGTAACATAATAATAATAATACTTGACAATAAATATAATGACAACAAACTGCAATCAATGAATACTATAAGACTGGGGGTGTAAATACTAAGAGACCCATCAAAAGACTATTAATCAAGTATTAAAATATGCTAAACCAATAAAATAGGTAAAGTAAATTTGAAAGAAAATGATCATATGACATGTCATAGAATTTATAGTATCATACTTGGAATGACACTTAAACTGTAAAAGTCCTATTAAAATCCTGATAACTGAAATACATAGAAAAGAATTTTAAATTCAGAAATGATCATAAAATATAACAATTCAAGACATAAACATGTAGGATTTTATCATACCTGACATACGTTATGTGAGATCATGATATTCAACATTTATACCCATGCTGGTATGTTCCCCAACTTTTTTCCAAAGGTATATATGCTACAGTTGATTTGATGCCACTTGAAGGCTGTGCCATTTGATGGAAAATAAAATTGGGATTTTAAGCCACTTAAAGATTATCCTGTGTTGGCAAAACAGATGTGTAATAAATGTACTTGAAACCCGTGTTCCTCTCAGTGCTCAATAATCCTCCAAAGATTGAGATACATATACTTAGTCTCATAAAGCTCTGATACAAATGAATAAATGAACAAAGTTTCTAGTTTATCTTTCATTAGATGAGTTTTTGCTAGTTATGCTTATGAAAGTTTGTATATTGTACTATCTTGCTTATTCTTGATACTTGAATCTATTCTTTTGTCATGAGGTTCTAAATAATTAGTAATTGAGATAAATAATGAAAACAATTAAGACGAGCAATTAATCATAAAAAGTTTTTGAGCTTAGAATTCATTTAGGGAAACTTGTACATGTTTATCGGAATCATAATAATCAAATAAATCATGCTTGAAACATCAATAACATAATAAAAGCAAAATTATAAACTTTAAGTAATTATAAATTTGATGTCACTAAACCTTACCCTGAAGACTTGTAATTTATATATTTATGAAACTAGTTTTGGAAGTGGAGATAAAAGAAATCCACCACTAAATAGTCGTGTACCTGGTAGGGGGTAATTTCCAAAGAAGAAGACACTTGGAATGGAATGTTTAAACCCATGCTGGTATGTTCCCCAATATTTTTCCAAAAGTATAATGCTAATGTTGATTTTATGCCACTTGAAGGTTGTGCCATTTGAATGAAAATAAAATTGGGGTTTTAAGCCACTTAAAGACTATCCTGTGCTGGCAAAACAGATGTGTAATAAAGGTACTTGAAACTCGTGTTCCTCTCAGTGCTCGATATTCCTCCAAAGATTGAGATATATATACTTAGTCTCATAATGCTCTGATACAAATGAATAAACGAACAAAGTTTCGAGTTTATCTTTCATTAGATGAGTTTTTGCTACTTATGCTTGTGGAAGTCTATATATTGTACTATTTTTCTTATTCTTGATACTTGAATCTATTCTTTTTTCATGGGGTTGTAAATAATTAGTAATTGAGATAAATAATAAAAACAATTACGACGAACAATTAATCATAAAAGTTTTTGAGCTTAGAATTCATTTAGGGAAACTTGTACATATTTATGGGAATCATAATAATCAAATAAATCATGTTTGAAACATCAATAACATATAAAAGCAAAATTATAAACTTTAATTAATTATAAATTGGAAGTCAAAAAACCTTGCTCTGAAGACTTGTAATTTATATATTTATGAAACTAGTTTCGGAAGTGGAGATAAAAGGAATCCACCACTAAATAGTCGTGTACCTGGTAGGGAGTAATTTTTAAAGAAGAAGACACTTGGAATGGAATATTTAAACCCAAGTTGGTATGTTCCCCAATATTTTTCCAAAGGTATATATGCTATAGTTGATTTGATGCCACTTGAAGGCTGTGCCATTTGATGGAAAATAAAATTGGGATTTTAAGCCACTTAAAGATTATCCTGTGTTGGCAAAACAGATGTGTAATAAATGTACTTGAAACCCGTGTTCCTCTCAGTGCTCAATAATCCTCCAAAGATTGAGATACATATACTTAGTCTCATAAAGCTCTGATACAAATGAATAAATGAACAAAGTTTCTAGTTTATCTTTCATTAGATGAGTTTTTGCTAGTTATGCTTATGAAAGTTTGTATATTGTACTATCTTGCTTATTCTTGATACTTGAATCTATTCTTTTGTCATGAGGTTCTAAATAATTAGTAATTGAGATAAATAATGAAAACAATTAAGACGAGCAATTAATCATAAAAATTTTTGAGCTTAGAATTCATTTAGGGAATCTTGTACATGTTTATGGGAATCATAATAATCAAATAAATCATGCTTGAAACATCAATAACATAATAAAAGAAGAATTATAAACTTTAAATAATTATAAATTTGAAGTCACAAAACCTTTCCCTAAAGACTTGTAATTTATATATTTATGAAACTAGTTACGGAAGTGGAGATAAAAGGAATCCACCATTAAATAGTCGTGTACCTGGTATGGAGTAATTTCCAAAGAAGAAGACACTTAGAATGAAACATTGAAGGTTAAAGAACCCTAGCCTTGAAAGAAAAGTTGTGGTGGCTTACCGTGAGTAGAAAGTAGTAAGTATGGGTAGTCTTGCTATATTACCGAAGAAGTGAATTTTAGCTATGGGTATTCAAATTTTGAAAAAAGCTTTAGAGAAATGATATTTCTAATCTTCGAATAGTTCTTTCTCGTATTGAGGAACAATCACTTTTGGTGCGTCAGATTAAGGCCAGACAGTTTGAAGATGAAATATGCTTGATTCAACACAATGTTAATAACTTAAGCCTAGGAAACAATTTTAGTCCACGAGGGTTATTTGAGGATTTAAGGTTGAATTTGTGTTTTTAGAGTTGATGATTGAATAGATTGATCATAGAGAAAGCTTACAGTTTGAGTTATTCTATTCATTCAGGGAGCACCAAAGATGTATCATTATTCAAAACAACATAATTAGTGGTATAGGATGAAGAGGAACACCATGGGTTGTGTTTAAATGTTCCAATTGACAGTAAGTGAAGTATGAGCACCAAAGACTAGGTGGTATGACTCAAAATATACCTATACCAAAATGGAAGTGGAAATGTATTGGTACGCATTTCATAGTTAGGTTGCTTCATGCATTAGAAAAGTTTGATGATATATTGTTCATTGTGGGCATATTGACCAAATCAACACATCTTGTGCCAATTGGGAGAACTTACAGTTTTGAGACGTTAGCTAAGATTTACATATGAGAGATTCTTTATTTTCATGGTGTACCTATTTTGATCATTTCATATCGAGGTAATCAATTTACATTGCATACATGTAGGTATATAAATAGGAGTTAGGTATTAGGGTGGAGATTCTTTGCATTTATGTAGGTCTATGAAACATGAGTTGGATACTCGATTGTAGATTAATACGTCCCTTCACACCCTTAGATGTTAGTCAGGCTAAGCAAACAACTTAAGTAGTAGAGGATATGCTTCAATCATGTGTTATTTATTTTAGAGGTTATTGGGGATTAGTTCTTTCTCTTGGTTGTGTTTGCTTACAATGATAGTTATCATTCATTAATTGAGATTGCTCGGTTAGAGGATTTGTGTGGTAGGCTATACGTGCAAGTTGTTAGCTATTCTCCACCCTTTATTTGCTACACTTTAATTGAGTTAGAACTAATATATGATGATTTTATACTTATTACACGTGTTTTATTTTATAGGACATATTTTTGAGATAACAAAAGGTTTGAAGCTAAAACAAGCGATTGGGGACTTCAAAATCTGAGTAAAAGTCCCCCAAAAAATTAAGATTGAGTTACAAATTTAAGAATCTATTGGATGTGAATAAAGTGATGCGAATATGAAGAGTTTGAAGCCAAAATGAATTGAAATAGAAGGAGAAAGAAGTAATAAGAAAATGAGACAAATATGAAACCTATGAGTGTGATGATGATTGTTGGACTTGAAAATTTTACTAATTGAACAATTTCTCTATGTGCAATGTATTGAAGTGGCAAAAATTGAAATTGTGAGAAAAGACTATGAAAACGTACTTGAAGAAGCCAAGGAAGCAGGAGTTGGAAAAGTTTCATATGTGATCACACAACCCATCATGAGGACAGGTTGAGAGCATCTTTCTTACTGCCAAAGTTGCTCGGTCAGCCACGTGACTGGGGATTCATTTGCAGGCCCCACAATGTATTACTAGGGATGATTTTTGAAATTTATTTATTTAAGGATATTTTTGTACTGGGTCATTTAGGGACATGTTATGTATAGATCCTAAATATATTTTAGAGGGACTTTGACCTATAGAGTTGGAGAGGGCCGTAGAAGAACGTAGAAGCCAAAATTCATTACTTTCCATCATGATTTAATTCAATATGTATGTTTTAATGGATAATCGATTTTAGTTTCGTCTATTTCTTCTATTGTTTCTTCTTCTATTATGGAGTAGTTTTTATGTAAGGTTTTTGCTAGACATGGTGTATTAATAATTAATTGTAGAATTTGACTCTCATGTTATGCTTAAATTCTTTAATCGATTTTGTATAAATTCATAAAAGGTGTTCACTATTTTATTTAATTTAAAAGAGAAATATTTTAGTGAATAATTTTTTGTTAGATTTTTTTTTTGGTTCAAATCCTAATTTCTTTAAAGCAATTGAAAAAGCTGGTTGAAATTGTTGATCGAACTAAAAGAAAAACATTCGAAAGATGTTTTTCATTTAGACTTGACCTTAGTTGTTTTTCCTTCATATCAATGTTCACTTGTCTATAATTAATTTATTCTTTAAAATTTATATTAATCGAAAGAAGAATTTAAATCTTTGGAATTCTCTAATTAACTAGAAAATTCGTGAGAATTGATAAAACCTTAGATGTGATTGAAGAGAATCATATCCTGATTATTGTCTTGAACCTATCTTGTCCATTGCCTAACTTTTTATATTGATAGTAACCTTTGCTCATTGTCAATTGTCTTAATTTATATTTTTAGTCGATAATTTTGTTTCGTAACTACAAAAAATTTACTTATTAATCAATTGAATAATAGTTAAAAAGTTTATTTGGATTACTATGTGTATTAATTCGTGTGAAGATGATATTTATACTATATTATATTTGACTAGTAAAGTGATGAATATATAGCGTATTTTGCACTCATCAATAGGAAGTATAGATCTCTTATTGTATGATTTGACTCATTTAAGTTTAGACCATTGTGTACAAGCTTATTGGCAGATTCCTTGGGTAAGATGAAAATGATCCACGACAAGCTTTGTATAACTTACAGTAGGAAAGAGAGATATGCAGACCAAAATGTTCAATATTTGGAGTTTATAGTTAGAGAGGAGGTATTATTGAAAGTTTCGCCCATGAAGGTTGTTGGGAGGTTAGGGATGAAGGCATTCTTAGACTAAGGTTTATTGGAGTGTTTGAGATTATTCGGTGTTCAAGACATGGCC
Organism: Withania somnifera; assembly: GCA_039654485.1. Classification (NCBI taxonomy): domain Eukaryota; kingdom Viridiplantae; phylum Streptophyta; class Magnoliopsida; order Solanales; family Solanaceae; genus Withania; species Withania somnifera. Next base: position 13,933 of record JBDJHY011065809.1, read on the forward strand.
TACTAGTTGTCCTTATATTCAAGTCCTTCAGTTGTCCATCCTGTATTTTATGTGTCTACATTGAAGAAATATCATTATGATGTTTTTCATATTTAATGAAACTCGATTTGATTGTGTAATGACCCAAAGGTCATTTTTATGTGTTCGGGGGTATTTTGACTAATTTGCCCTTCCCATGGTCTTATTACATCAAAATAACTGTGCTTAC
>JBDJHY011065919.1:0-24165 GCA_039654485.1 Withania somnifera
GTAGAGGCTGTTTCCGATAGACCATCGGTTCAAGACAAAAAAAGCAGTCTAAAAAACAAAATACAAGAATAATGAATAATGGGCAGTAAATAACAAATAATAACAAAAGCAAAACTTCTTACCCGAAATACATACCTCACTAAAACCCTAAGCACAAGGCACTACAATCACATCACTACTCCTCCCAGCAAAGAAGACAATACAATAAAACCAGTGTTAAGGAGAGCTTGAAACAGAAAAAAGTGATAAGGCCCTGCCTCACACTTTAAGCGAAGCGTGAAGCGAGGCGGGCACTTCACTAAAGTAAAACAGATTTTTTTAAAAAAAATACCAAAATAAATAGAGATAATATATATAAGCAAAAGTTAAGTTAAAAACTAAAAGGTAGATATCATAAAATTCTCCATAGACCGTAGAACAAACAAAGTCAAAGTTAACAATGTTGGAAGACATCTAATTCTTGTTCATCTACTCACCTAATTCAAGATCATCATGATTTTCTATGACTTCATCATCTTACTCAACTTCATCAACTAGTCTTGAAGTAGCTACTTTGTTTCCCTTCTTATGTGAGCTTGAAGTATTCCCCTTTAGACCATAACAGCGCTCCCCAATTCCTCTTGCCTCAGCAAAGATACCCCAAGTGAAATCAAAATCTTCCTAAAAATTACTTCATTTTTCTTGATTCCCAACTCCAGTTAGCCATTCATTGGCATCATGTATATTTTATAAGCTAATTGGATCTTTCATCGTGAGGGTTGGCACAACGCGTCAATGTTCTATTGTATTTTATGAACACCAAGTCACTGAGGCGCTTTAGGGTCGGTCTATTCCTCTTCTTGGAATGAATTTGCAAATAAATATTGGCAAAAAGTTAGTAAAAACTTAGAGATTAGAAATATAATATAGTTATCTCAATATATTAAAGCTTTCCTTTAAGTCTTACATATTTGAGCACTCTCCAATTTCTCTCACACCCATATGAGCTAAATGTTAGGCTTAAAACTCTGGTGGCGAAGTTTTGTAACTCTGGACCTTCAGAACCATAAAGCCTCCACTATTTAGCTATTAAAATAGAATAAGTCAAAAATTAGCAACATGGCCAGCTTTAAAGTACATCACTTTAGGAAAACCATCTTTAGAGTTTATACCTATGGATGCTGGCAATCCAAAAAGTCCTTAAACACTACAGTAAATACTAATCTGATTTGATATTTTGTCTTGCAAATCTTTATCAACAACCGTCTTGCCGAGGCGCTTATGGAATCCCTCAGTCACTTCTTTTTTCAGTAAGTCATCACCTTTATAAAAAGTTTTGGGTTCAAGATATTGCCAGCTGCACGCAATGGTTGATGGAGTTGAGTCATCCACCTATTATCAATGAACTGGAAGACCTTTGCAGATTTTTTTTATCAGTAAAAGACTTGTTAATTGTCTCCTTAGCCTTATCCATCGCTTCATAAATATAATCCATTGATAGTTTTGCCTCACCATCCACCAACCGAAGAACTATAAGCAAGGGACCACAAATTTTAAGAGCATAAACAACATTGTTCCAAAAGGTACAAGAAAGTATTATGCATGCAACTTCTTTTCTTACCAATTCTTTTGCAAATATACTTTTATTCCATTCATCTGAAGCAAACATAGTTTTCAAATTGATCTTTTGTTTGTGCATCCTTTGCAAGGTCAAAAAAGCCGTAGCAAATTTAGTCTTGCCAGGTTCCACCAAATTTTTTGTTTGGTGTATCTCCTCATCATATTCAACAATAAAGGCCTCTGAACAATGTAGGAATGCACCCTAATTGCTTAGCAAAAACATCTTTGAAGGGATTTTCCTTGAAAATATCACCAAAAATCAAATTTTCATTATGGGTTGCCTAAGGAGTCCAATATATATGTTGGAACACTCCCATCATTATGACCCGCCTTAACATTTTCAACTGCATTGTTTGTAACAACTTTAACAACATTCTGCGCTCCAATTTTCTCTATAGTTCTCTCAAACAAGAACATTTTGATGGAATCAGTAGACGTGTCGCTTGCATCAATGGATTCAATAAACAAGCTGCCTTTTGGAGGATTTACTAATACATTGATAATCATCTTTCTCGTTCTTACGGTTCACTTATCCATCATAATGAACATCCGAAATTATTCCATTCTACCCTATGATGCTCCACAATTTTTTCAGTCTTCTCTACCTCTTTATTCAGAAAGGTGACACTAACTTCATGGTAAGTGGGAGGCTTTATTCATGCACCACAATGGCCTACAACATTAGTGAATTCTCCAAAACTCTCGGTATAATTTATACAATTGAAGGGCAGCCCTGCATCGTATACCCATCATTAAAAAAATCGCAACTGCATGCTCTCAAAACTCCTTTTGCCACATCTTGCAAATTCTTTTTACCAGTACTCCCTGCATTGTCTATTGGCTTTGGAGACAAGTAGCAATCTAATAGACCTCCTGTGCTGGTTGAGCCATAACTTGAAGAGTCGGTTGCATTGTGTCTTCTTTTGTGATTTTGAAAAAATGCCAAAATCAGTAGCTTCTCCTCCTTCATTTCATCATCAAGATTAGTAACTCTTGGTTGAGATAAAGTTTGACGTTTTAGGTCCTTTTTTCCCTCAACAAACTTCTTTATTTCTTGTCTCACAATATCTGAACATTTTTTACGGCCAACCACGTTACTATAAGTACCAGTTAAATGTTTTTGGTGAATAATTCCGCCATTAAATGTCAAGTTACAAAAAGTACATGTAACTTTCCTCCTACTGATCTCACAAAGCTTTTCTACTATATTTCCAAGAAATCCTGTTAAGATATAAGAAACAAATCAACAAGATGTTTAATTTGTGAAAAACAAGCTAAAAATGAGGAAAAAAACAGTTGAGAAAAAAAATAGAACTAAAAAAAAAACAAGAAATAACATAGACCGGAGAAGTGCAGAAAACAGGAGATACCGTCATAACTAAAAAAGAGGAAAATAAGATGAAAGAAAGAAAGGGGAAAAAAAAGAGAAGAGGTCGCAGAAGATAATAGAATGAGAAAAAGAGGTCGCAGAAGAGAAGAAGAAAAAAGGAAGAATAATACTGGAGGTGCAACAACTCTTCAGCTCTTCAAACGGGTCGCAGGCTTGCAATGACTCTTTAGTTGAGTGCAAGCATAAAACCCTAGTCGCTCTTTTTCTGATACTTTGACTTAACTATTACTTCTTTTTTTTTTTTTAATTGAAATTCAACTTGAAAACTTTTTTGCCAAGAAGCGTATGCCTTATGTTGCCCACGCTTCATGTCGAGAAGCAAGCGCCTTACTCGCCTCACCTTACTGTAGCGAGTTGATAATAGGTCGCCTCGCCTCATCGCTTAAAGTGGTGAGGCGCTCGATTTCTTGAACACTGATAAAACCGATCTACCTACTCGCCAGAACAACTTGAATCTACTAACCTAATGTCCTATTATGCATTCTCCGCACGTTCCTATTTAGGGCCATGTCCTTGGTAAGTTGTAATTACTCCATGTCATGTCTAATCACCTCGAATGTTTTTTTGGTTTACATCTACCCCGCCTGAATCCATCCATAGCCAACTTCTTATACCTCAGTAAGGGGACATCCCTCCTGACTACATGCTTTAACCATTTCAACCTCACTTCCCACATCTTATCTTCTATCGAAATCACTTCCACCTTGCCTTTAATATCCTTATCCTTGATCTTGTTCGTCTTAGTCAATATACACACTCATTGCAACATCTTCATCTCCACCATCTTCAGCTTTTGAAAGAAAGTTCTTCACGCCAACACTCCGCTCCATACAATATAGCAGGTATATTGGCTATTCTGTAGAACTGGCCTTTAAGTGTAAGGGACACCTTTTTGTCACATAAGACACTGGAAGCGAGCCTCCATTTCATCCAAGTTGTACCAATATGGTGGATGATATCCTCGTCAATCTCTTTATTTTCTTGGATCATAAACCCTAGATACTTGAAACTATCTCTTAGGGCTTCCTGGACAGGAAGCTTCGCTATAATGTCATCCGCATACAGCACCTCGCTGAACTTGCACTCCAAATACTCTTTTTTGGTCCTGCTCAGCCTAAATCCTTTAGGCTCAAGGGTTTTGTTTCGAGACCTCCAACGTAGCATTAACTCCTCCTTGGGTCTTGTCAATCAAAACGACGTCATCTATAAATAACATACACCATAGCAGCTCATGTTGAATAGTCCGAGTCAAAACATCCTTCACCCGGGAAAATAAAAATGGGCTAAGAGTCAATCCTGATTCAAAAATTACTAATAACACAATTACATCACTCACTAACAAATCAAGAAAGGCCAAGCATCACTGGCCCTAGTACTACAATAGTGAATTCTTTTAATGCATAAACAATCGCCGCAAGAATGCAGTTTGTTCAAAAAAGTTTTGGGAAGTTTCATATTTTTTAAAGAGCTTACTAGATTATAGTTGGATTAATAATTAGAGGGTTCTTTTTATAAAATATAAAAATTTGGGGTAAGTTTTAAACTTTCAAGAGAACCAAAAAAGTAGATTTTGGCCCCAAAACCACTTCTTTCTAGTTATTGGGATCTTGACTGTTTTGTCAAAAAAGACATTCTAAAACAAGTTCTCCCAAAAATTCTCCTTAGACTTGGTTGCAAAATTATCCGGTGGGAGATAGCAGGTACCCGATGGATCGAGAAGAAAAAAAGTTATTAGGTTTAGAATACAGTTTTTTACATTTTCATTAAATTGATTAAGGAATGTTTTGCACTTTCTATGGCCTTGAATCTGGGAACAGTTCTCCTTTCAAGTTGTATGGGTTTCAAATTAGGAGACCGAATGTATGCATGTTCTTTTCTGTTACTCTTCATTGTTAACTATTACGAATCTAGCAGTTTTTTCTTGCATCTCTTCGTTGTTGATAATTGAGTATTGCTAAATAGATGTCTGTATTAATTGGTTCAGTGGTGGAGGACTGACTACTGTTGCTCCAGTTCATGATGGATACGTACTTCAAAAGGTATCTCTTAACAAAGAACAACTGCTCAAGTGTGTTTTTCCCCTTTTTTCTTCTGTTTGTTCTGGCTGTAGTAACTTGACTGGTAAAATGATTAATATAGGATCATTTTTACCTATTTGTTTTGAGCTACTGTAATCATTGTTACCTATTTTTTTGAGCTATCATAAGATTGCTACTTCTAATTTGCAGTATGACCTCTTCCACTAGGATTTCTTTAAGAGGAATCACATTTTGGGTTGACATTTTCGTTCGAGTAGAAGTTTTAAGTAACTATTCATTCATAGAATGTTCTTATTTTTTCCTAGATTGTAAGCTAGAGTGAAAAGAAATCAAGTCCAGGATATGCATTCTAAGGTGGATACTTGGCTTATTTTATGCAGGATTGATCAATGTATTTTAGGTTTTGAAGGGGGCAGGCATCTCTAGGTGAAAATTTAAGATGTATTTTGTTATCGATGGGAGGTGAAAGGAGGAAAAGGATTTCATGTCAGGTGCATTAGCCCTTCTCCTTGCTTGGGGAGGTAGGGTCTAAGCTGCTCACGAACTTGTAAAATCCGTTTTTTTCTTCAAGGGTGGGAAAAATGAGTGGTTACGGATGTTAAATAACCAGATGTTCTATCCATTGTTTCCAACTTCTCTAAGTAGTCTCTGGTGCAACAATTCTACAGCATGTTTTGGACCGGGGGGCTATATTTGACTTTCTTAGTTCTTAACACACATTATGAAGTTCCTCTTTTGGATATACTTTTGCCCCAGCATTTCCTTAATGCTGGTTGTTTGACATCAATAATATTCCTTTATTACCCATCAAAAAAGTTGTTTTGGTTTTGCTTGAATAGATATATTATATTTCTTTAATTTAATAACAGGCGGTTGCTACATCTCCTATCGGGGGAGAAATTCTTACTGATTGCTTGATAAAAAGCTTGGAACAGAAGGGCATTACGGTTAGACATTTACTGTCAGTTACCTCTAAAACTTGAGTGAATACAATGATCCGTTTTATCTTGAAGCAAACTTTTTCTTTCCTTTTTTCTCGTTTATTTCTAGATAAAACCTAGGTACTCATTCAAGCGGAAGGAGATCCGTCCAGGAGAATTTCAGGTAACACACCCTTGTTTCAGTGCTATTACAAGTCTAATTGCTTAATACTTGAAATAAATTGTTTTATTAGGTATTCTGGTTTATGTTTCTTCATAACCTTTTTTCCAATAAAAGAAAAAAAAGGAGATCCTGATTGTGACTCAAAATGAATTTGCGCTCAACTTTTGTATTACATCAACGACATTGTACTCGGGGTGCCATTGCTTTCTCCTGTCAGGGTGTTTTTGCTCAAACATTCATGCTTTATTTCTGAAGTGTTCATTCTGTTTGCATTGAACATAGACTTAATGGTTCTGCTTTAGTCAGTCGCATCAAATGGGGCTCAAAGGAAAGCATCATAGAAGGCCTAATTTTATCGTCAGCAAATAGGGGTTAGCTTATGATTTGCATGGTCTGCTAGAAATTTAGTGTTTAATGCCTTTAATCTTGTGTGATGTTTTGATAGATTTGTTGCTGACATTCATGATTTGTTTCTCAGATAATGGACCTTGATTTCCCTGATACAACAGATAGCTACAAACTATATTGCCAGGTTAATTTTTATTAGCAGTTCCTTTCTTCAGTTGTTATTTCTCTCAGCTGCTCAGTATTGTTATGTTTTGCAGAGAGCAATTGCAAGTGACATAAAAGAATGCGTCTCCCGAGCCCCTGATACTCCATATGATGGTTTCTTCCTCCTCACAGCTATTGTATTCTTATACTCTTCTTGATTCATTGATTCTGTTCATTGTATAGTCCCCCCGAAAAGATAAAAATGTATGTAACTGTGAGGACACAGCTCACTAAATAGTTTAGTTCCAGTCCAAATTGAATGCCCACTTTTTCCCTTTTAGGGTCGAATTTGGAAATAGTTACTTGTCACTGCAGAAGTTGATTGAAATATTCAAAAGCTACATGTAATAAACCATGACACTCTATCAGTCAAAGGAATCTGTTTTAACTCTCAAAAAGAAAAAAGACAGTTACTTTAATTGGGACAAGGGACTTAATGAAGAAAAGTTAACATCTGGTTGATCCTTAGCTATCCTTATCTAGTATAGGTGTTAAGTACTATCTTATTTCCTCCTACCTCATCCAACTCTGCCGCTGAGAAACATTTAATTATCTCAAATTCAGTGCAGGAGAAATTTACCGGCAATGAAATCTTGATCCAAGTGTAGTGAAAGGAGATGACCCCTGGAGATATTGCTAACTCGTAGTTACTAGGGTCTATAACCTTCGGAAGAAGGGTGAAAACAACGCTTAAATGTCACTGTTCTATTTATCAATTATTATGTGTATGTATTTCTGGTAGTTACATAGCAGTCACCTAGCAGTTTAGTTAGTTATCTTGTAATATATTGTATTAGGAAGAAAGAAAACAGTTTTTGGGTAGAAATTCTCTGGCATATTTCGAGGTTAAGGTCCTCGAGATACCTTGGTTATTAGAAGTATTAATGTTCTTTCTCTATCTCTAAAACTTATTTTACTTGGTGGTGGCAGGAAAAGATTAGTTAAAGTGTTCTTATTTTTGTGTTGTGCCGTTTATTGGTTAATGTTGGGGAAGTTATTGGGTTTCTAACAGTTTGGCATCAAAGCCTTCATGGTCTCAACCAGAATGGAGGGGAGAGTTGAAGGGTTAGAGACGACAATGGATGAAGTATAATAGGAGATTAGTTCAGTATGTTGTTATTTGGGTAGATACGACACCGGATGCAAAAAAGAAAAGATGAACATGATGCTGAAATTCTTCAACATATTAAAGGAAAGTCAATGGTTTGGGAAATTCAATCAAAGATGCAGATCTGATAGCAGAGAGCTGCAACAATCGCACAGGTGATGGCTTTCACAAAGTTCAACAACGATTTCGCGATGAACGCGCCCTAGAAAACTGGAACTTCCCTTATTCTTTGATGATAATCTATATGGCTGGCTTAACGGAGCAGTGCGTTACTTTCATTTCAATGGAATTGATGACAAGGATAACATAGAGGTTGTTGTAGTTTGCCTTGAAAGTAGAGTCTTAAATTTGTTCCAATGATGGGAGACAAGAACGGCGATTGTCACTTGGGATGTGTTTCAAGTAGCCATACTCCAAAGATTTACTCCATCACAGTTAGGGAATTTATATGAGGTTTTGATAGGATTGCAACAAACTAGAAGCATGGTCGAATATGAAGTGGATTCAGAATCACTTTCAGCTATGTTGCTCGCACTCTTCAGAAATGTCAATGGATGCTTGTCAGGTCCTCCAAAATAATTTATTTTTAAAGGATCCGACACGGGTGCGACAATCTTTTTGGAGGGTCTAAGCAACTTAGACTTTTAGCACTTTTTGAAGATGCTGATGATGAAGTTTTGATGGAAATATGTATAAATGGCCCGAGAGAAGATCAAGGTAGCACTGCATCTTAGCAGAAGGGAACTATAACCCAGATTATGGACCAAAGCCAGCCATATATTGAAGGGAAGAGTGGTGCTGTTTACGAAGCCCACTTTCCAAGACATGCGTATGATGCTTCCTAGGGGTTCAATGCAGTGTTCAGTGATTTAAAATAGCTGAACAAGAAAGTAAAACGGGAATCAAAATAAAGCAACAAGGCCCTACCTCATGCTTTAAGCGAAGCGCTGGCTTCACTGAAGTAAAACACATTTTTTTTTAAAAAAAATACCGAAATAAATAGAGTTAACATATATAAACAAAAGTTGAGTTAAAAGCTATAAGATATATATGATAAAATCCTCCATAGACCATATGTCAAACAATGTTGCAAGACATCTAACTCTTGTTCTTCTTGTCATCTAATTTTTTTTTTAACTTGATTACTTCGAAAAGTCATCTAATTCAAGATCATCAAGATCTTCAATTCTTCCAGTATCTTTATATTGCTCATCATCTTCAACTCATCATCTTCATCAACTAGTTTTGAAATAGCTACTTCTTTTCCTTTCTTATGTGAGCGTATTCCCCCTTAAACCATAATGGTGCTCCCCAACTCTCCTTGCTTCAGCAAAGACACCCCCAAGTGAAATCAGTTGCTTCCTAAAAAATTTACTTAATCTTCATCATTCCCAACTCCAGCTAGCCATTCCTTGGCATCATCTATATTTTTCAAGCTAATTGGATCAATTACATTGCGAGCGTTGTAACGACGCATCAGTGTTCTATTGTATTTTTATGAACATGAAGTCATTGAGGCGCTCTAGGGTCATCTATTCCCCTTCTTGGAATGAATCTATAAATAAATATTGGCAAGAGTAGGAGTTAAGAGATTTGAGATATACTTTAGTTATCTCAGTATACTAAAGCGTTCCTCTAAGTCTTACATAGTCGTAACACGCTTCAGTTTCTCTCGCACCCATATGAGCTAAATGTTAGGCTAAAAATTCTGATGGCGAGCTTTTGTAACTCTGGAGCTTTGGAACCATAAAAACCTCCATCATTCAGCATAAAATAGAAGAATAAGTCATAAATTAATACAATGGACAACTTTAGAGTATATCACTTTAGGAGGATAATAAAATGTATACCTTTATCAAGTTTATCAAAACCAACTCTAGAGTTTATACCGGGTGGGTTCTTGTCTCTTTGTCTTATGGTTGTTGGTAATCTAAAAAGTCCTTAAGTATTTTGGCAAATACTAAGCTGATCCGATATTTTATCTTGCAAATCTTCATCAACAACCATCTTGCTGAGGCAATTATAGAATCCCGCCATTACATCCTTTTTTAGTATCTCATAACCCTTATAATAGAGTGACGGGTTCAAGATATTACCAGCAACATGCAGTGGTTGATGGAGTTGACTTATCCACCTATTATTAAAGATCTCAAAGACCTTTGTATATTTGTTCTCACCAGTAAAAAAAACTTGCTAATAGCCTCCTTAGCTTTATCCATCTCTTCATAAATATAACTCATTGATGGTTTTGACTCACCATCCACCAACCGTTGGTTTTGACTCATCATCCACCAATAGAAGTATTGTAACCAAAGGGCCACAAATTTTAAAAGCATAAACAACATTGTTCCAAAAGGTAAAAGAAAACATTATGCATGAAGCTTTTTTCCTGCCAATTTATTTTTAAATCTACTATGGTTCCATTCCTCTGAAGCAAACTAGGTTTTCAAATTGCTCTTTTGTTTGTACATCTTGTGCAAGCTCAAGAAAGCTGTGGCGAATCTAGTGTTGCCAGATTTCACCAAGTTCTTTTATTTGGTGAATCTCCTCATCATATTCAACAAAAAGGCCTCTGTACAATGTAGGAATGCATGTTAACTGCCTTAGCAAAAACATCTTTGAAGGGCCTTTCCTTGAAATATCGCCGAGTATCAAATTCACACAATGGGATGCATAGGGAGTTGAGAACACTCCCATCATCATACCACCTACTTAGCATTTTCAGCTTTATTGTCGGCTCCAATCTTCTCTACAGTTCTCTCAAACAGGGAGAACATTTTTGTTGCACCAGTAGATGACTTTCTTGCATCAATGGATTCAAGAAACAGTTTTTCTTTTGGAGAATTTACCAAAACATTAATGATCATCTTTCTCGTTCTTGCCTATCCACTTATCCGTCATAGTGGAACATTTGAACTTGTTCCATTCTACCCATACTGCTCCACAATTTTTTCTGTTGCTTCTACCTCTTTATTCAAACACTTAACACTAACTTCATGATAAGTCGGAGGCTTCGTTCCTGCACCATAGTGGCCTACCTTGTCAAAGGGGGCTTCAAAACTTTGTATAATTGACTCAATTTAAGGGGAGCCATGCATCATATACCTAACGTGAAAATACCGCAACTGCACGGCCCCTCAAAATTCCCTTTGCCACTACCTGTGAATTTCTTTTACCAGTACTCATTGTATTGTCTACTGGCTTTGGCTACAAGTAGCAATCTAGAGGACCTTTCGTGCCGGTTGACTCATGACTTGAGACGGTTGCATTGATTGTTTGCTTTTGTGATTTTGAAGGTATGGACGAATCAACAGCTTCTCCTTCCATTTCTTCATCATCAGAATAGTAACTTTTTGAGATAATATTTGACGTTTTAGGTCCTTTCTTCCCTAAACATACTACTTTATTTCTTCCCTCATGAAACTCAATACATTTTTACAGCCAACCACGTTACTATAAGTACTAATCAGATGTTTATGGCGAAAGATCCTGCTATTAAATGTCAAGTTACAAAAAACACATGTAACAAGGCTTTTATTGGTCTGATTAGCTATTTTACCATATTATCAAACATTTTAAATCCTGTTAAGATATAGAAAAGAAATCAGTAAGATAACAAATTTATAAACAAAGTAGAAATTCATAAAGAGAAGAATCTAGAAATCGGAAAAAAGAGGAAGAAGGAAGAAGGAAGAAGGAAGAAAGAAGAAAGAAGAAAGAAGAAAGAAGAAAGAAGAAAGAAGAAAGAAGAAAGGAGAAGCAAGTACCTGAACCCGAACTCTCAAGTACCGGAAAACAAGATAATACTGCCAGAAAACAGGGGAAGAAGCTGAGCTCCAAGTCAGGTGCGAAAAAAACCTAGCTTTCAAGTGGCATTTGAAGTGTCTCAGTTGAAAATAAAAGCATTGTTCTCTAGCCTTGTCGTCGCTTCCGCCCCAACATCACCTTTCATATCGCCTCTCGCCTGAAAGCGAAAAAACGATAACAGGCCGTCTCGCCCTAGAGCATAAAGCAAGCACCCTTCATAACACTGCTTCGAGCTCTACCGTGTCATCTTAAAGAACTTTAAGGATGTCAAGTTACTAAATTAAAAAGCCAAGAGCCTTCTTCTGACTTTGAATAAATCAATTCTTATATAGACAGAGTTATGAAGGAGAATATACTTATTTCCAATGACACCCATGACATTTTGTTTTCTTGCTTTTTAGTGCTTTAGTAGTGAGAGTATTTTTTTCGCTTGATCAGAAAAGTTTCGCTCTTTTGCTGGAGCAAGAGCTTGCTAGGCAGGCACTTTTTATCTTCATCTGAAGCTGACCAGTGTTGTTACAGGAGTACCGCCAGAGAGAAGGCGGCTTGTCTCGTGAAAGATGACCCAATTTCTCTTTTTTATAATTTCAGTTTTCCTTTTCTTTAGGGGTCCAAGAGGCTAGAAGATGGTGATTTCCTGACAAGGGCATGAGGAGAGGTTAGGACCGAGGGGGCCTACTTTTGATCTACACGCCACTTTCCAGGTGACACTGTGGTCCCCTTTCAAAAAGAAGTCTATGCAAATACAGATGTACTTATTATCACGTCAAGAACTGATTTCTCTTGTTTTTCCAATCGGAATGCCTCTGAAGCCAATTTATACTTTCTGAGAGGAACCAAACCTTGATTATATCAATTGTCTAACTCTAACAAACCTAGCACACCCAACAATTGCGTACAACCAAGAGCCACCTTACCTAAATACAATTCAGAATCTGTTTCACCAAAGTTTTCACCTAAACACTAGCTAATCGTATTATCTGCAGAATATCTGCTCAAAACCTATGTTGCCCTCCAATACCAAAAATCAGCAATGACTCCCTGTATCAGGTCTTATACAACTAAGAAACTTAGGCAAATCCTTCTAGGCTTTTTGATTGGCGTCCGGTCCACCTATTTGTTTAATAGAACAGTTGTGACAGCAAACTTGCAAAGCTCAGTCCTGTCAGGCCCTACTTAAAAGGATCAGATCAGAACTGGAAGTGACACTACTTAAGAATGCAGAATGAAACAAGGAAACTTTTCCTCCTACATACCCAGCAATGATTCTTATTTTTTCACAATTTCTGTTATAGGGCAACAAGCAACAGACAGATTGAAGGAAGATGTCCTACATGTTATATGTAGCAGTATTCTGACTGACCTTGAGAGAGTTGTTGCTAGAACCAAAAACCTCAGTGCTTCCAGATCAACTGCATCATCAAAACAGGCATGTCATATAAAAGTGGTTAAATTATACCAATATGAAAGAAATTCTCACCATTTATTTTCAGGAGTGCACAGTTTTTTATGCTTCCTGATTAACTTTTCACCATTATTTTTGCTTCCCTACACATTCAAGAGTTAGAGCAAGAAGTTCTGACTGAAAAACTGAAAGATATGATAGATTATACCATTGAGATGCAGATATCTGAGTTGTTGCCTTTCATGGTTTTGGAATGCTCATGCGTTATGGTTTTACATCTTGAGATTGTGTCATTTTCTTTTAGCGAACGTGGATTCTCATCCTTATTAACAGACAAGGGTCGTGACCTGAGAGTTCTTGAACAATATGGTTGCTGTTCAGTTCTAACCACTGCTTCAATGGCTCCATGTGCATCATCTTCATTTTCATCATCAATTGAAAACTCCTTCTGTACTTCAAATGACTGCAGAAGCTGAACATGGTTTAGATGTTTTTTGTCTGTCTCTAGTAGTGAGTTCCTGCTTTGCTTCACTTATCTCCTCCTTATCTGAATATGAATAACCGCCATTCTTTTTTACCATGCTCAATGGGAGAGGGCCCTTTTGATAAATTGCATTTCCAACTTGCTGCCCCCACTGTTACATGACCGCATCATGCCATCTTGACATTTTTGGTATTGTGTACTGATGGTGCCAGCAGTCTAAAATAACAGGAGGAACAATGAGAACAAAATTGGTTACGCACTTCCATGACAAACTGATAAAAATCAATGCAGGGGTGCATGTACCCGAGCTTTCTTTTTTGAAATATCAAGCAGCTTCAGAATAAATTCTCATCTAACTGATAACGAATTAAAAAGATCACTTTTCCCCTGCAAAAGAAAAGTCTAAGTGTACATAAAATAAAAGAGAATCAAAGCAAATGCAGTATGCCAATCAAATGAAAAGAATTTGCCTGACTATTATGTTCTTCACCCACTTTATAGAGTGAACATGGCAGCAAAATTAGTCCAGAGATATGTGTGAATGAGAGACACCTGCGTTGCTTATTGCATCCAACAAAGAAATCCCAACATCTGACAACATATGAAGATTCTGCAATATGACCACTCTCATGGTTCAACATTAATATATTTAAGAAAAAGGAACTTAGCATCAATTTCAAGACCAAGGAAGACACTGACGGGAGTAATTTGTGCATCAACAGCATCCTCTGCCTTTTTTATTGCATGGAAGATACTTCTCAAGTATGAAATAGCTTTACTAATGAGGTCCACAGTGCCATCAGAGTAATTAAAATCAACCAATGTCCGCAAGCTGAAAACACTGGCCCTAAAGGGTAGTAAGAAAAAGATGAGGTGCTTAAAGACAGCTGACGAGTAAACACTAACCTCAAAAACTGGGCACAGTAGTTCGCGTTATGGTGATCGGCAGACGGAAAATTTGGATCATGAGCTAGGATATGGATCAAGAAAACCATTATATAAACACGAAAACCAGTCACATGTCCAGGAATTGTTGATATTCGATTTATTCTTGCTGCATTTCCATATACATGTACAAATTCTTCCATGAATTTCAAAGTCTTGAGAGGGAAAACAAGGATAGCGTCAGAAGAAGGAAAATAAACTGACAAAGTAAGAAGAAACAACGATTTTAATAAAACCCTACAATTTCTTGGAGATCTTTTGAAGAGTCTGTGGCAGCAAATGGAAATGCACATGCATATCTACATGGAATCTTATGATCCTTCAAAAGCTTTTGCACCTTCTCAATAAACAATCTCTGTACCAGAGAAGAATTATCCTATCAAAAGTATAGTAATCATGATGAGAAGCTTCAAGAATTACAAATCATCCTCAAAGGCAAGGTGCTGTCAATGTTAATTTATATAACGTGGGCCTTTTCTCCATAAGGCATACACATGGGCTTCCATCCAATTCATCTATAAGTCAAATTCTTGCTAAAATGAATATCAGGAAATTGATGACGCTTCAACCTAGACTAAAGTTTACTCTATCAGGCATGGCAGAAAAGAAAATAAACAAGTCAAGCGGGAAAATATAAATCGAACTCAGGGATGAAAGAATAAGTCCACCATTTAGCAAAGCCAGTATATCAAGAGCATTGTCTGGATTGGCTTCCTTATACACGATTACATAGCAAAACAGCATTGCATAAATATTCAACATTAATCAACTCATTTTCAGAAGCTATACTTCCACAGTAAGAAACCCAGCCTAAGCCATATAAGAGTCCAAATCTACCAGTGTAAGTGCTCCCCTTTAAGACTTTTTAGTTCTTAATTTCGTTCTTTCTGGTTTGAATATTACTTTGTTCCCATTCATCCTACACATCCTCTTCCCTAACAGTTTCTTCTCTCTTATCTTTCTCATTCATTCTTTAATCTGCATGCAGCAACAAACTGCACAAAACAGCTTATTTAACAGGCAGAAGGTTTATTAATCTCTAAACTGATTGAAGTTACAGAGATAAATAGGATAACCAGGCTCCTACCACTTATTAACATTCTCACATTATGCAGGAAATGATGCATTTGGAAGAAGAGGCCCTTGATACTTGTTATTCAGATGACAAGGGAAAAAACATAAATAAGTAAAACCCCAGGTCTGAGTAGAAAAATCCCATGACCATCAAAAGAAAGGTAGGTGAGTTTCAGATCTGGGTCTAAAGAGGCACGGAACAGAATTGTCGGTTCATTTTCTTTTTTTGGGGATAAGGTAGAGATGGAGAATTGATGGTTCATTCAAGTTAGAGTTGGCTCTTGAATGGTTAATCCAAATCAATGTCTTCCTTTTCCCCCATGTTTCACGGCTCTGAATTGGTAAAAGAAAGATATCAGCTTAACGGGCATATTCATTTTCAATGAAGTGGTATCTGGTTATAATACAACACTTGCATCTTTAGAAATCGCAATTCAGCAAGCATTAATAATATGTATGTCATTCACAAGCTTTGAATACACGTTTAAATTACTGTAATAGTTTATGGGTGGATTGCAAAATGCAAGAGATCGATAAGATATTGTCAGATTGAATACAATGTTGAATTTCAGAACTCCGTATTAGAGCTACTGTTAGGGAGAGAAATGTTTGTTCATATTATTTCTTAGTTCTTTTATTTTAGAAAATTAATTAACTTCATAATTATTCTATATAATCAGAATATGTCAAAAATATTGGACTAAACGATGACGGGGTGTCTTCTTGATTATGGTGGAATATGTTGAGATTGTTCAAAATTGAGTGGGTGATGCCGAGCACTGCGAAAATAATAATGTTTAGTTGGGCGTTTAGAAGAAGGAAGATAAGATGTAGGACATTAGATGATGCTCCTCCTGCAATTATATGGATTATACCGTGAGAGCGGAGTACAAGAGCTTTTGAGGGAGCAAAGAAAGACTTTGTAGTCTATCCACTCGAGAAATAGCCTATTTTCCCTTATTTCTTTTTGGTGCACCCATAGGATTCCTACATGTATAGATTAGTGGCTGTTGTCAATAGAAAACCATGTCATCTTGTAAGGTTTTCTACTTTAGGTATACTTCATGTATACATGCAAGCTTTTCCCTTTGTTTAAAGAAATTATTACTCTATCAAGAAAAAAGTGACCATGTGATATTAGTTTCTGTTTCTCATGGCCAAAGTTCGTAAATATGGAAGACGTGCTACTTTATCTCCAATGAACCAAGGCTATCTGAAATCAAAGACCTTTTACCAGAAAATGGAAATTGTAAGAGTTCTATTTGCATATCTAACTATTCTACTTTAAACGTACATTATGCTCGGTCAATACCAAATACGAAGACAACAACATGAGAAATGACTACAATTCTGCCGATTATAACAATGACAAGGTAATATGCTTTAAATGTATAAAGTCCTTGCAGAACCTAAATACGATAATAGCAACAACTTTACAAGAGAGGCAAATTCAGCTGTTATTTATCAATTATGGACTGCAAGAAGACCTACAAGAATATTTTAATAGTTGAAACCCAAACTTATGCATCTTTTTGGCCAATGAATTGCTAGAATTAGTCAGGATTTACTAAAATATTACTTTACACTAAAGGTCTTCTAACCTTGGCCATCAAAACTGTGCAGCGAAAAATTTGTTGCGAAATGATTGAATCCCACCTTCTTGAGAAATTAGATTAGCAGCAAATCTAATATGAGCCTTGTCAGAATCACTGCTAAAAGAAATGATCTGGTGATTAAGTCATTGCAAGTGTGAGAAACGCCACAAAGATATACACGAACAAAGATACTTTACTTTCCAGGCATTCATTAGTTCTTGTTAGATTTTCTGACAAGTTACAATAATGTAAGCATATTATCTACAGGAAATACACAATTGACCTTCAACACCTTCTGCTTGTCTGAAGTATAAGCAGCATACCATCTACTAATTGGTAAAGTAGGTTCAAACATTTTCTGTCAGTAGGCAAGTGTAACTTAAAGGGGACAGCCTCAGCAAAACAGTATATTTTCTCTTGATGTATAGGTCATAGGTTTAAGTATGGAAAATCGGAAATAGCCTTTTTGCAGAAGAATAGGAAAAGACTGCATACAGTTACACCCCACTTCCTTAGCCCGCACTAGCCAAGAAGCACCCTAGGAAACTGTAAGCTAAGTAGCATAAACACAAGAGAATACGGTTGGACACATAACAAAATTACTTGGATGAAACCAAGTTTAACCTAAGGTGATATTCTTTTTGGGACAGATAGGGTGCCACATAAAATGGGACAGTGGGAGTAATAAATAATGTTTACAGTGTCACAATTGTAAATTTTGTGCAGTGATTCATAGAATGTTACACCAAGTTAGAATTGCTATCAACTCAAGTCATAACATATGCTGGAAAATAAACCATGAATCTATCTGAAATACAGTATTTCTATGCCGGAGCATATAAGAGCCTTACAAGGACATGAGTCCACAACCATGGAGATTGACACTCTTCCACATCATTAAGACATTAAGTGGAGACATCTGTAAGACCATTACTTATTTTACATCCCCAATTCCTTAAGTTCTTCAGGACAACATACAAGCCATTACAATGATAATTTCATTTACAAGTCACCAGGAACCATATATTATCCAACTAGCGAGAGCCCTATAGTACGCTCAGAGAAGCATAGTCCCATATGCTGATAAACATCTAATTAAGAATTTTGAAAAAATAACCCGTACCTTGAGATAATACCATCATCATAACTGCCGTTCTGAAGCATACCCAGTATAATATCCAGCAAAAAGGCAATTGGACGACTGACAGTTACATTTTGATGGGGTAAGAAGCTCCAAACTAGTGTCTTGAGCCCAAAAATCTGCACGAATTGAACAGTCAAATGAAGCCATAGTAAGAGGAACTAACAAGAACTGTAAACTATTTCACATTAACATCTTTTGGGTCCTTGAAGAAGCTCGGAACTAATTTGACAATTATTAGCATATAAACCAATCAATGAACTCACAAATAACTTTCAAATACCGTATCTTTCACCTCCCACTAGCACGAATATTGGTAACTATATACTAAACCTTAAGCAGATGGGAAGAACTAAGGTTGTTACTCCAGCTCTTCAACAGCTGCGTCACCTCATTTGAAGCAAGCTTCAGATAAGTATGGAAACAGAATTTACCAGTGTAGATAACTAAAGAGATAAGCTTAATACGTACTTTCCTCCTACACTAGCACAATAATCCCTTTAACGCACCTTTTCTTCATAAGTAGCTTATTACACACTTTCACTATTTTACTTTGTGGAAAGCATGTCTTTATCCAACAAATTAGTGTATGAAGAGCAACAACATTGTATTTGAGATTTATTTGAGTGCCACATGTCCTGTTTCCTCCCCCATTCTTTTTAACAGATCTTATTTACTCTTCGTTCCTCCATTTACCCTACAACTTTGATGATTTTATAAGCTTGCTGGTCGCACAGTGGATTTTAAACACGAATCAGGTAAATTAAGGTGTGTAATAGGTTACCCCCAATATAAGGTGTAAAGGGGATTTTCGAGCAAGTTGGATTTGGTAAAGTATATTTTAAGCCATAGAAATAGCATTGATACTGGTAATCAGTTATCCATTCACAAGTCACAACAATGGAGTATTGAGAAATTATGAATCAAAGAGATTGGCCCGAACAAATTAATAAATATTAGCAAACTAAGGATGAAAATGGAAATTAATGAGAGATTTCTGCAATGAAATTTCGCCTAACAATCTGGTACTAACACAAAATACTTGATTGCATGTAAATTTAAACTAGTTTGGGAATGTGAAATATCATAAAGGAACCTGAACACCAATCACCAAGAAACTTTTTATAACCCAGAAATCCCCGAGAGTTAGTAGCACAAGGTTCAAAACTATGTGGTTAAAGGGCTTGCTCTTCTACCCTCCAATAAACTACCAGACTTTTTCTTACGGAAGGTTTCGAACTCACGATGTTTGTGTAACCAAGAAATCACACATTACATTGTTACTGCTGAAAGCCTCAGGGTCAGGGACCGAGAAATAAAGAATTACAGCGATGAAATTCTCAAAAGGAAAAGTGTGAAAAGGATTATATGTTGGTGAACATGTACAGTTACAAGACACATTTTGACGTATACATATATGTGATTAAAGTAATTTATCATTTTATATTACTTTTAGGGATATATTGTTCATTATATGCATTTTAGGATTTTTGGAGTTTAAATTATTTTTTTTTTTTGATAATCTTGATGTCTGAGTCACCTTTCGACTAAATTCACAAGATATCTATATACTTAGGAGCTATTGCATTTCGAGAACATGATTTGTAAAAGTCATACTGTGGGATTGAAATTTGTAAATATCACTTGTCAGTTGTGATATGTTATTCACCTCTAAAGACCATCTTCAAGACATTTGTTACCTAAATTTTTTTTTTCTTATGATAGTGTTTTGGTGAATTGTCAATCCCAAGCCTAGATAAAAGAGGAGGGTTATGGTAGGCTGGCCGACGGCAGCTAGCGCAAAATTAGTCAATTTCACGATGAATCCTCATAATATAGGTATGATACTCTTCTACGATGAGTTTAAATGAGTAACATGGTCCAAGGATTCATATAAGAGACCCCAACTTGTTTGGGACTAAGACATCATTATTGTTGGTGGACACGGTTGTGTCCAAAGTAGCTTGGGCATACCTCAAATAGTCCATCAAATTTTGTTATTCTCCAACCAACACATAACTCTACCTACCAAGATTTTGGCAGATGAAAAAAAATTACTTATTATTTTTTACCTCCGCTAGGACTTGAAGCTAAGATCACACAGTTCTTCTCCACGTCTTCATCCATTATGTCACATCCTTGGGTGATTATGTTACCTCCATCTTATTATGTCTCAAGTTAATTCACATTTACCGTATGTGTTTTGTAACTTTTTGAAATTTTGAAAAAAAAATGCATATTCATATGAATAACAAAAGTGAAAACCATAATATGTTGAAAGAACTAATAAAGAAAAGCCAAACTGCAATTCAAAACAGCCAATATTAGAAAAGAGTTTTACATGGAAAGCAGTTAATGAAACCGCCAATTGATTGAACATCGTCACTAAATCCGCAGTTCTATTTAGAGAATAGGCATCAGGTTCAAACCATTGTGTATTCTTTCTTTTGGAAATTTTCCTCAAATAAACACAGATGCTTGGTAAAATTATCAGTTCTTAGTAGCCTCGTCACGCTCCAAAAACTAGTTCACAACGCTCAAGTGCATATCCATAAGTACTGCTAGTCAATATAAAAAGTTACTTCAGTCTGTAAGTGCATTCTTAAAAGATGAAACCCCATATCACTAGAATAGATGAAGGCACAACCGTGCGATCAGTTAGTTGACAACTTTTGAATGATCAGAGACATGTAGGTCAATAAGTGAATTCTATATTGGCAGACCCAAGTGAAATAGAAAAAGAAACGAGAATACAATTGGATGAGACTAAAGTCTGGGCACTGGATTGGGATCATCTCAGAACCGTCCCGATCCTGGTAGATATCGGGATGGGACATGATTTTAGATATTGGGTTTCGATTGGGACGAGATCGGATTTTATGCCAGTTCATCCCGTCCCAGTTCAGTGGCGGATTTTACAAAAATAATATATATATATATATAGCCTTCTAACTAATTTTTTCATATAAATACCTTATTTTTCATCAAATCTTTCATTCTCTCATTTCTCTTAATCTCTCATTTTTTTCTCAATTTTCTACTCTCAATTTTCAAATATCAATTACTAAAGTCTCTCAAATTTGCAATTCTTTAACTTTTTTTATTATTTTTTATCTGAAGATTAGAAGCTAAATTTGGTAGATTTTGGAAGAGCAACCTTCTTCAACTTTCGTCATTAAATTTTAATTTTTAATTATTTACGTCTGTTTTTGTGCAGACGTTTGGTATATTTGTTTCACTCTCTAATCTTATTATTTAATTTTTATATTTATTATTATTGTTATTATTATTTTGTTGAATTTGCTAATCTAATTATTATTTTATTAAATTATGAATTTCTCTAAAAAGGTACGAAGGAAAGTACTTCTAATTTTTTTTAAAGAGGATGATCGATTCTACTTCTTCTTCACAACGTCCTAAAGTTCCTTAATTAGAATTAATCCTGCATGTAGATGAAACTGATTTGACCCCTTCTACAAAATGTGCCGGTAGAAATTAATATTGAAACTCATACTCCCCATAAAGCTTTTAAAAGAATGTATCATATTTTTTAAGAGGATTTAGATAAAGAAGTAGAAGTAGACATAGATGTAGATGACGATTTAGATGAAACATAGACTAGTCCCGCAACTGAAGTGCCAACTTAGACTCAAGATGAACTTGATTCCAAGGTAAGAGTCAGTCCCCCCTGCTTCTAAGACTCTTGTAGTATGTCCTAGAAAATCACTTGTCTGACATTTTTGCATTTTGAATAAAGAAAAAACTGTTTCTACTTGTCGTTTTGGTAAACAAACTTGGGTTTATAAATCTGGCAGTAATGGAGGTTCAAAGGGGGATGATTAGACATTTAAAATCTATGCATAAACAGGAGTGGCAGTAGCAGACACATTTAGCTAGTCTTGATCCTGCTATATCTGCTAACGCTACTCAACTATCGTATGAAGGGTCAAACATGGTTCAAAGTGAACTAAACCATTCAAACCCCGCTGACCCTCTTTCACGACGACCCTATAGCGATCGTAAAAATTTTGCTAAAATGATTGTTTGTTCTGGTTTGCCTTTTAGTTTTGGTGAACATCCTATTTTTATTACATATATTCAGGATACATTTAATCCCAGTTACGAAGGTATTTCACGAAGTATGGTAAAAAGAGAAATATTTAATTTTCATGAACATCGTCAAATGATTCGCGAAGATTTTGAATTAATTAATTCTAGAGTTTCGATTACCACTAATATGAGTCGTAGTCCTAATGGTTTTGATTATTTAACTGTTAGTATACATTGGGTTGATTATAATTGAAATTTACAAAAAAAAAAAATTATAGCTTATAAAATTTGTGAACAGAAAAAACCGATGCTTATATTGCTTTGCTGAAATTTTAGATTTTTATGGACCTTGTGATGAAGTGCTTAGTATTACTTTAGATAATGTTTCTGCCAATTTAAATGCCAATAAACATGTTAAAAGCCCGACTTTTTCCAATTTGCCCAGATACTTTTCATGTTCGATGTGTTGCACATATATTAAATTTGGTTGTGAATGATGGCATTGCATTATTTAAATATAGTTGTGAAAAAAATGATAATGCTTGTTTTTGGATTTCTCATATGCATAAAAATAGTATAATTAATTATTTTAAGAAATTTTGTGAGCTTGCGGGACTTCCATATAGAAAGGTTCTAAAACATGTTAAAATAAGATGAAATTCTTTTTATGAAATGCTTGAAGTTGCATATAGATATAGGAATTCTATTATATACATTTTAACGAACATACTTTCAATTCCGAATTTAAAAATACTGATAATTGGGATAACGCTAAAGAACATGTAATATTTTTAATTTTTTTTATGAAGCCAATAACATTTTATCTGATTTGTATTATCTTATTATTAGTAAAATTTTATTACATATATTAAATATTATATGTCATTTTATTGAATATAGAGATAAACCATTGTTTGAAGAGGCTATTGTAGTTATGCTTGAAAATTTTCTAAAATATTTTTTTTCCTATACCACTAATTTGTTTAACTGTTATTCTTTTTAACTTTGAATATAAAGAAATCGGTGCAAAAACATTAATTAAATGTTTTATGAAAAATTTAGATATTCAACCACAGAACAACCAAGTTTAGAAACTTAGCAAAATAGCATTAGATTACATGCTAGGAAAACGTATGATAAATATTGCACCTTACAAAAAAATAATATTGACGCACCACAAAGTAGTAAGCCTAAACAAGGTTTTCATAGTAAAATGAAGTCTCAACTTGGCATTAATTCTTATAGTAAATGTGATTTTGATGACTATCTAAACCAGGAACTCGATAATTTACGAATACTGAAGGCATACCACAGCTTTTGAATTGGAGGAAGATTCGAGAAAGTCAATTTCCAAGACTCAACAGGATGGTGAAGGACTTGTTAGTTATACAAGCGACATCAGTAGCTTCGGAGTCAGCTTTCAACGCTAAAAGATATTAAATTGGAGAACAACGATATTCGCTGGCAGAAGACGGCTTGGAGATTTCAGTGCTATTCTGGGATTGGATCAACGCCGATCGATGCAATAAAGGACTACCCAGGTTAACTTCGCAGTATGAATTATTTGTATATTCAATAATTGGTGACAACAGTGACGACGACATGAAACATGAAGATCGTTTGCAAAATCGACCAAGTCATTAATCATACTCGGTCTTTACAAGATTTAAACAAAAAATTTTCTAGAGCATACAACTATTAATATTACAGTAACTGTCCTAGAAGGTGACTGTGTAAATTAGATGTTCTACTAATAGTTGTAAATTGTAATTAAATTTTGAATATTTGAATATAATTCAGATTATTATCACTTGTTTAATTGTTTATACTGTTAAATGTTTTCTTTAAATTTTTAAATTTTATGAATTGAAA
>JBDJHY011065920.1:0-14140 GCA_039654485.1 Withania somnifera
TTGGGGTTCAGGGCGAGAGGTAGGAGGGGTAAGGAAGTTAAGGTAGCCTCTAGGTTGAGAGTAGGGTCGTGGAACATAGGGACATTACAGGGTAAGTCTATAGAATTAGTGAAGGTTTTAAAAAAAAAGAATTAATATATATTGTGTCAAGGAGATCAAATGGGTTAGCACTAGAGAGCGGGATGTGGCCGAGTGTAATTTATGGTATTTGGGGTGTGAGGAACAGGAATGGTTTAGGAGTCCTAGTCAATGATTATCTTAGAGAGTAGGTGGTAGAGGTTAAGAGGGAAAACAACGAATTGATGTTAATTAAGTTGGTCATTGGAGGGGATATTTTTAATATTATTAGCTCTTACGTGCCACATGTGGATTGGGAAGAGGAGGAGAAGAAGATCTTTGAGGAGGTTTTGAATGAGGTGGTGAGAGGGGGTGACTGACTCTGAAAAACTTTTTATAGGTTGTGATTTCAATGGGCATATTGGTTCTTCATAGGGAGGGTATGACAATGCGCATGGAGGTTTTCATTTCAAGGAAAGGAATGAATGAGGGTCTTCTCTGTTAGATTATGCTAAAGCCTTTGGGTTTGTGGTAGTGAATTTCAGTTTTCCCAAGGTGTATGTAGAGACTGTAAGGTTATCCTTAGTGAGAATCTTTCAACTCAACATTAGCAGCTAGTGATGGACTTAGACATTAGAAAGAAGAGGATTAAGAGGGTTGTAGAGGACCGATCGAGGATTAGGTAGGGTAGCTTTACTTTAGCTAGTGCTCTTAAGATAGATGAGAAGTTGTTGGATAAGGGATCTTAGGAGAGTAAGGGGATGCTGACTGTATGTGGGATAAGATTACGGAGTGCATTATGGATGCGGTTAGAGAGGTGTTGGGTGTTGCTAAAAGGTCATTCTGGTATGTATCAGAGGGATTGGTGGTGGAATACAGAAGTTCAAGGAAAGGTGGAGGAACAGAAGTGGTCTTTTATGAAGTTGACAGATATCACGTTTAATGAGGAGAAGTAGATAAGCAGGGCCAAGTATAACGTGGAAAGAATAGAGGCTAAGCTTGAGATTAAGGTTGCTAAAACAGCAGCGTTTGAGAGATTGTATGTTGAGTTAGAGGATAAAGGAAGGGATAAAAGGTAACATAGGTTACCCAAGTCTAGAGAGTGGAAGGCACTTGACTTAGACCAAGTGCAGTGCATCAAGGATGCAGATGGTAAGGTTTTTCTGGAGGATGTGCTTATTCAGAAGAGATGGCAGTCTTATTTTCATAGACTTTTAATGATGCAAAGGAAAAGGACATTTTGTTGGGGGATTTGGAGTCAACGGGAGGATTAGGGTGTATGGTTGTTGTAGGTGCATTCACGTGGAAGAGGTAAAGGGTGCTATCCATAAGATGCATAGGGGTAGAACTACTGGACTAGAGGAAACCGGTGGATCTTTTGAATAGCTCAGGTGGGATAGGCATGGGATAGCTTACTGAGTTGTTCAATGTTATTTTTATGTCGGCAAAGATTCTTGAAGCTTGGAGGTGGATTATGATGGTTTTGTTGTATACAAACAAGGGTGACATTCAAGATTGCAACAATTACAAGGGTATCAAGTTGTTAAGCAACACTATGAAGCTATGGGAAAGGGTAGTGGAGTTGGCCTACGGATCCATTTTTAGCATTAAATCCCACCTGAGCTTCTATATAGAAACATGGATCTGATTTTAATCGTCTTACAGTATGGACTATGTTTTTTACAGTTTCATTCAGTTTTGAGTTGGTTTGTCACTTTCATAATTTTTTGTACTATTCAAGATTGTCTTTGGTGCCTCTAGGGTACCCGTTATTTTTGGTACAGATACTACACTTCAGCATCTTTTCTTGATGCAGGGCATAAGGTGGGTTATTGCTGAGGACGCTGCTTGTGCAGTGTGGTAGTTTTGAGTCTTTAGAGACTACGGTGAGCTCATGGCGTTCAAGTTTCCCCTCTTCTTTGGCAACATCCTTTTCTTTCTTCTTTCAAAAAAAGCTGTATTTTATGTTATTTATTTTTTTAGGATACTCTATTTTATATAGATGTCTTTATACAACTAATATCAGGTTCTATGGTGTTTTTTATAATTAGTTCTCTTTCTTATTTTCTCTTCTCCTTCTCTTAGTTGTATTATTGTGCTACTCAGATTACCACAGTTGCTTGTGCTCCGGGATAGGGCATACGCTTGTCTACTGGTAGGGTTTGGTAGACGTCCCTAGTTTTCAGGTCATAAAACAAAACCTATACCACACTTCTTTGTATACCCTCCCACATGCTACACAACATACATGGCTATCTAAGTCGGCAGATCTCGCAAAGGGACTGAAACTCGCTTGCACAATCTCGTAAAAATGTGTCAAACTCTCAAGGTAGTGAAAAGGTCCCTATCAGAACCAAGGAGTTCCTGAGCTCATGCGCACATTAAAACCTTGCCTCGACCATAAATAATATCTCAATAGAAAACTCAAGTCCAGCTACGAGGGCATATCTAGGAATTTAGTAGGAAATCAAAATATTGTTGCATAGGCATCTCCAGAAATACTATGATGGTCTATGAAAATAGGATCACATAGTGAGAAAATACCTTCATCCCATGTAGTGGTCTTGGAAAGTGCATATAATCATAGATAGGCAAACTCTTTCAGTGGAAAAATTAATGAAAACCAGGTTAAAATACAAGTATTTAGCTAAAAAATATTAATGCATGCTTGTAACATAGAATCAATTAGTAGTCTAAATCGGCCTACGGACGCCAGCGAAAATTCAGGGGATACATGCTTAACTCTGATTTCTATGTAAAATTCCTCCCAGCGCAACTATGGTCTATAGCTACCAGTAACCGTACAAAAGGTGCCACAACAGCCCAAAGGATGTCCATTAGGGGATAAGTCCACATCCCCCAAGGACAAACACGGGGCTATCACATCTTAAATCAATAAATCTTGTTAATGGCCCGCACCAGTCTAGGGTACGTCACCACCATACTATGTTAATAACTATCCAATACAAAAACCTCAACCAACTTTCCACATTCTATTAACGCGCACACTCATCAAATACAATACAACAACAATCTATATAGTCTCTAAATCCACCATTTAGGATGCGGGGGATATCTACTAAGCTCAAACAACTAGTTATTCCCATCCCAACCAATCTACATTTCCAGAGTCCGTGTATAAGATGCACAAAAGGATATACTCCTCCTCTAACCACACTATGTTCCAAATTCTAGCCCAGACCATACGAAAGGGGTCATGTAGCCTTGAGTATATATATACCAATGAAAATCCAACAAAGACATAGGCATCCACTAGAAATAAAGATCATGAAGTAACTCACTCCTAGCAGGAATGCAACCTAATAAATGATATCTAGGGTCCAGATACAAAAAAGTAAGATCTACTAAAATATACAGAGCCTTAACTAAAGCACTAGGTCAACTAAGAGAGGCTAAGTAAAGCCGGTAAAGTAACTAAATCACAGTAAAGCCTGCAAACAAACTAAAATACGACAACAAACTAGGAAGATTAAGAATCCAAAAGGAGAACGACTCAATAGCAGGGACAATAAATAGGATATGAAACCTAAAACCCAATCCTACATGCTGGCAAGTCTCACCACAAGTGCCACACACATGCCAGTCTAGGAAGAAAGAAATCATAGCCTACCTTGGCACTGAAGACGATCTCGAGAAGCATGAAAAAATATCAAAAAGCCATGAACCATCTTAGAACCAAATGAAACAATCAAAAACATAATATACACCTCAAAATGAGTAAAACGAGACCCATATTGATATGTAAAAGCTCATGTCGAATATTGGGATAAAAATGGGCCCCTGAGCTCTGTATCTTGAAAAATAAACTAAGAATATCGGTTTGTAGCGCATAATTCTAGGAACACATGGTTTAAATTTGGGTTTAATACAATAATACACCAGTGAGATATCAGCCTGTAAAGTTAAGAGTGTAAAACTTTTCATTTTATAAATTAAATGAGAAAATGAGTACAGAGATTACCCGAAATGACAAGAACAAGTTGACTATACAAAACCACGAGGAAAATTTGATAATACACGATATAAATTAAAAAAAAAACATAATTTTCCCCAAGATTTCCAAATTAGAAATTTTTTCAATAAATAGCAAGATATATGTATATATAGGGGACATGCATGGATAAGGACCCATGCATGGCAGCTATCTAAGTGTTAAGGTGGCTGCCATATTGCCACCTCTAATTAACTTAATCCCGTTATTAATATGTTTGGATATTATATAGACTCATTATAGAATATCCACAATATTTTAAATATATATATATATAAATTAATAGAAATTATTTCTAATAAAATTTATCCCTTAAAAAAATAAATTTTTAACATAATTATTCCCGTTAATTTTGATAAAATATTAATTGCTTACAATTTTTTTTTGTAAAATTAATAAATATAGGACTATAAATATTTGAAAAATTATTTTGTAATTATTAATAATATTTTTAGGAAAACACTAAAATATATACTTTTATTTTTGTTTAAGTGATGACATTAACATAATTATTCACATTAATTTTTATAAAATATTAATTGCTTACAACTTTTTGTAAAATAAATAAATACAAGAATCAAAGTATTTGAAAAACTATTTCATAATTATTAATAATATTTTTAGGAAAATACTAAAATATATACTTTTATTTTTGTTTAAGCGATGACATAATTATTTTATAAAATAAAATAATTTAATCTAATGGAAGAACATCGCAACTGAATGCCTCGGGATTCAAATTAAGAGTCCCTCAAAACTAAATTCGCGTCCTGAAGCTAACAAAACTACGAAAATTCGATTTCGATCACATTATTAAGGAATTTATGCTCAATTCCAAACTTAAAACTTTAAAATAGGGAAACCGGTATAAACACGATAGAACTACTAGTAAACCAGATTTTTGGGCCCAACAAGACATAGATTACTTGGGACTGCTACTGAAATGCTCTAGATATAAAAACCATGCAAGGATATAGTAATGGCCTGAGAGGGTCATTACAGGTACCATGTTTGTCTAATATATATGTATATAAACTATTTTGGATTGAGTGTCGTGCCAACACAGATATTTTATTATATATATGGATTAGGTGTTGTGCTGGCATAGTACATGGACTCTAGTACATTCCCTGCAAGTTATTACTATTCATAAAAAATACTCTCTAGCATGTGTGTATATATTAGCAGTTGACATGAGAAATAGAAATGTAAAGTAATGATATTATGATATGAATATTAGAGAAAAGGCATAAATAAAATGCCGTAAAGACTTTTGTTCTCTTGATTGATATTTTGAGGTTGGGTTGATATGTTCTTTTTGTTTGATATTGCCTCTTGGGGTTAATGATTTGCGTTACTTGAAATTGTAAGCTTCGTGCTTATATATTTTGTGTTATTTCTTGATTTGAAGTTGATTTATTATTGTAGATATGACTTATTATATGTGCATTATAAAAAGGTTCTCAGTCCTTATTTGTATTTATTGACTTAGTTGTGGCTAAAGTGATGGTTTAAGTAGATAAATTTTGGGTAATTGCAATCGAATTAATCTAAGATGTGGAATTAGCTTGGAGAGATGATGAATGATAATTTGTTATTGATAAATAGTTAATGGGCTTGAATAACTCTAGTAAGTTGTATAGAATAAATGTCTAAGAGTTGTTAAACATATTGAGGGAGCAATGTATATATTGTGATGTAGGGTTAATCCTTGATTATTAATACCATGGTTGATTCTATTGTGTTCTATATTTATGTTATGTGAAATAATACTGATTGGCCAATGATGTCTATCAATGCGTGAGTTTGTACTCATGCTACTCTTGCTATATCATTTTTGGATGTAGACATGTTACATGCTATCTTGAAGTTACTTTTATGGGATGATGACTACTCAACATCAACTTCGACACTCCATTCCTAGCTGAAATTGGGTCCTTTATTTTTTTCATTATTTTATATTTAGGTCTAGGTCTTAGAGAGATAGTTGTTTTTAATCAAGGCTTGTGACATTTAAAAGGAATTTATCATTGTTTTATTCAAATTTTCTTTTTTTGTTATTACATTGTCTTGTTAAAAGATTTCCGCATAATAATTGATAGGTGGTAAAAGTTCTCCTATCTAAATAGCGTAGGTGTTATGCGATCTGTAATTTAGGGTATGACAATTAGAATCATAGCATTAGGTTATTGGTCTCAAAAGTAATATTGAGTAAAATTTCATGAGTCAATGTGTAGACATCCAAGTCAAATCCTCAGAAAGCTATAAATCATTTAAAGTCCTTCAAGTCCTTCCTTCCTATCATGCTATTTAAACATACTGATCTCTTGGGTTGGATCCAATTGGTATCTTAGCAAGTTCATACTGGAATCTAGGATTTCCTAATTGGTGTTTGTGGAAACAAAATTAAGGATTGATTTTATTGTTTTGAATTGTAGTAGAGAAATACACTTAATTATTATTGTTTTTTTAGTGATGGAGAAATAAACTGACTAAATGGTTCAAGTTGGATTGTAAGAGAACTAATGTAATTCATTGTGACTGTGAAATTGATGGATGTTATGTGTTACTTCTTGTGGATTACATCTTGTTGATTAAAATGATAAATAAAAGATATTCAAATATAAAAAGGAAATATTTGTATTTTAAATAATTAATTCCAAATCTGACGGTCGCTTGAATAGTTTACAGTGATTAAAGTGGAAATATTTTTAGATCTGTGCAATTCAGATAACTGCTAAAAATAGTATTTATATTTTGGTAATGCACTATTAATAGTGGTGAGGAGACTGCTACAACGAGACCGCTATAGTGGTAAATGGACCACCTTAGCGGGTCAGGTAATAGAAGAAGGAAACAGCAAGCGGGCCTTTGCTCACTACAGTAGAACCACTGTAGTGAAGAAAATGGAATGCTATAGTGGTCAGTGGACAGTAAGATGGCTTGATGTTCCCCTATTTTAGAATGAATTCTAAAGGCATCCAAAACAAGTTTAATAAGTTGAGAACTCAATATAATAAAAGAAACCTTGCGAATGAGGCCATCAACATCCAAATATGCCACCACGGCATCAAAACAAACCACAAGAATAAATAAAAATCATCCAAAAAGAACTAAAAAGTATCCAAATCCCTACAAGGGCCAACAAACCAATATCACCAGATAATCATCATTAAAAGAGAGATCATGGGGCGGGGAGTTCATGAGCCATCCTCTGTCAGCCTCACCTTCCTTAGTGTTATACTCTTTCGTATCATCCTCATCTATGTCACTAAGGAAAGAGAACATACTTGCATCACTCTCTTTCATCCCCAAAACCTTCTTCTTGGGTAACAGTTCTTCTAGAGGGTCGTCAGCCCCTTTCATATCCTAAATAAGATCTTGTTCCTAGATTGATGCTTTGTTTTCTCATCTTGGACGTTTATTCGGATCTTCGTATGGGCCTTGTCCAATTGGGTAAATATGTCATGGAGGTTTGAAGCACTGATGTCGTTGTACTTCGCAGACACTGGGGGAGGTGTTTTCCATCTCATTACCACCCTCAAATCAAACTCCAATAGCCTTAAAGTACCTCTAGGTCATGTAGGGTCAGTAGAAGTAGCCCTTACACCCCCATGGGTCCTACACCCTCTTCCTCCACCCCTACCTTCCTCTTCTTTTTTTTTTTTTTTTTACTGATTGAGCCCTTCATCTTAAGCAAATCAAATTCCCTACTGTATTCTAGCCATGAGTGCCTCAGGTTAATGGGTAGATTTAGCTATCGACATAATTCCATAAACAAAAAAAGGCAAGAACATGTCCTTGTGGACTTTGAAGAAGTGCCTCCACTAGTAGTTAATCCCCATCTCTAGATTTACCTCCACTCCCATGTAATACCTTGGAAAATATCCTAAACCAAGTTCAGATTAAGCCTATAGAGTTAGAATAAAATCTGAGATTTTTAGAATTAAATGTCAGGGTCCACAAATAGTCAACTAGGTTGACGGACCATGGAATGCTCCATAGGAATGATCTAGTAGCTAAACTTTAAGATCTCAATATTCATGATCAAGATGACAAATTCTGATCCATTCAATTGTCCATCGTTTGTGTCACGACCCAAAGTACAGTCATAATGGAACCTACCTTTCTATCCTGATAGGTCAGTCAACTAGTGATAACTCAGGTGAAACCCAAAATAAATACAAAATTAAATGCTAAAAAGAACTAATAAGATAAAACATCAACTATTACACTCAAAACTAGGTTTTCGCTGTGTACAATCCACTAGAGTTATACAAAAAAAACAAGATCTCGGTACAATCATTAATAAGCAAGGACATCAGAAAACAAAAGGTAAAAGAGATCTCTGGTAACTGATGACAAAATGTTCACTACCTTAAAAATACTCAAGGATTCCCCTGTACTAAGGATGATAAATGATCATGATATTCCGGGCCCTTCAAAAAAGTGCAGAAAAGCAAGGAATGAGTACAAAACCATGGTACTCAGCAGTATACTCGACCAGTCTAACTATGAAGATAAAATGGAATCCCCTGACATCCGACCAACCTCGGATACTACAACCTATAATAGTTTATATATACAACATCCCAGCCAACATATAAAAACTTAATATACAAAATCTGAATTACTACACAATAGTCCTAATCATGAAATACAGTCGTGATATGCTCAAATCATTATAATAAGTATCAATGTTAATCTCATGAAATAATTTGAAACCAGATAATCACAAGTTATCATCAAATAGAAAATAGTATCAAGTTATTACTCAATATCAGATAATATTAAGAAATCAGTCAAATAAACAAACAACAATGCATGTATGTGGTCCTATGCATGTCCATCTCATATACACACCTGCTGGCATTTATATATGTCTTAGACAGGACCCATGGAGGACTTATGCGGTCTACGTACTACTCAATCCACAACCTCTAAAACTATCCTGGGATTATTCAATCGATAAGTTATACATCCTAAATGGGCCTCTTATTATCTATCCAATGAATAAATTAGACCTCAAGAGTAAAGATCGGTGGCTAACTAAATCATGGAAGAATTCCAAAAGAAGTATTGGATACTAACTCCCTCATAAACCCAAAATAATACCACAAAAATTACTCAATTGTGATCTCTGGAACTCCCAGTATGCTCAAAATACAAAATAAACATAGTCTAATATTTAAATACACAGATAAATACACCAGAAAATTCTACACCAGCCATTTAGTTTTTTGCTAAAAAAGCCATAACTTCCTCATATAATAGAGAAATGACCCAATTATTTTTGTGTTAGTTTTGAAATTTCAATACAGATCTAGTAGTACTATCCAAACATCAAATAAGTTCATTTCATTCCAGTGACACTATTGAAAACCCTCAAACTCCAAACAAGTACCCAAAACTTATCCGGGACCTCCCAAGTATAAATGAATAGTTTAAACCATTTATAGAACACATTTTGAAATTTCTAGAATCATCAAAACATCAAAATTTTTTCATCTTAATCAGATGATGACCTAAGTCAACTCTTAATATAAGAATCTCCAAATTTCCAAATAATGAATCAAAACTCATCCAAAAGCATTGGGAACTGAACTAAGCCTTCACCTAGACCAAATACTACATTTTGTAGCTAACAAAATTGTCATAATTCCATATTCAACTTGGTATCACCAAATGTTGACTTTGTCAACTCTCTTATGCTTCCAACTTTCAAAACTCAAAACCTCTTTCAAAATTTATCTAAGTGCCATGGGATCCAAGTCAATAGTTGTACTAACCCAAAATTAACATTATAGAACTAACAAAATTGATAGATTCTGAATCAAAGCACTCTAACTCTGAATAATGACCTAAGTCATACTTATAAGTTACACTTCTAAATTATCCAATCAAACCACCTAAACTCGTCACGAAAGGGATGAAACTCAAATCAAAAGTTTTCCTAGATAAAAATCAATAGTACGGAGCTGATGAAACTGATGGATTTCAAATCTGGAGTCCCAAAATGTGAATGACCTCAACAGTCGACTATTCCCACTTTAAAGCTCAAAAACTGAAATTTCTCCAAACTTTACGCAAAATCCTTTTAATTCCCAAGACAACCATGAAACCAAACTATTTGATATAATGCAACTATGGAAAAGGGAAAATGGTAAAATATGTTGAAAGTAACAATGATGATCTTGAGGGTCGTTACATCATCCACCACTAAAAACCAAATTCGTCCGTGACATAAGAGAAGAATAAAGTACTACCTCAACCCATAGCCTGAAGCATAACTTATTCCATTTCTCAAGTGAACTTCTCAAAATAACACCACAATGATGACACAAGTTCTAATTTTCCAATCAAATATAAGAATTTATACATCAACAATAGCTAATGGAAACCACAAATTCAATGGAAACAATGTACACCACACTTCTATGATAACCACAATACCCAAGGTTACTCCACATACACTACCCAAGTTAGAAATCTCTAAACCATCAGATAATCATCAAATGGCC
Source organism: Withania somnifera (assembly GCA_039654485.1). Lineage (NCBI taxonomy): Eukaryota > Viridiplantae > Streptophyta > Magnoliopsida > Solanales > Solanaceae > Withania > Withania somnifera. Next base: position 10,591 of record JBDJHY011065920.1, read on the forward strand.
AATTTCTTCACCACAACCTGAAATTGTTGGACCAACATCACTCAAAAACTAAATATGAAGCACCTACAAGGTGCTCACATCATGATTAATTCACTTATAATAGTTTCATCCTTTTTCATAATCATTTTAGGGTGCTTAACTGCACAATATGATCTGAAATTAACCCATACTAATTGAAGAGGAACCTAGTTAGTCTAATCATCAATACCCAAAACTTATTTGACACTTGACTTTCATAATAAGATCTATAACTACTGGCTTTATTTAAGGCACGGCATGACATACTTACCAACCATCCACTATACAACATAGACCATAACTAATAGTACTGGATCACAGGTACAAGCATATCCCAAGTAATCATGTAACTGGGATGATAAACTACATAAACCAAAATATAAAGTTTTCCTCACCTAGTAGGTACTCTAACCATGGTGAACACATTGATTTCACTCTACCTCAATATATACATATGTGCATTTTGACTCATATGCAACTAGTCGCACTAATATATAAATTTTGAGTCTCGCAAGGCTTCTTGTTGAAATTGAAGACACATGGCTGACATTCATTCCTTTACCCAAATTAGTCAATTGTTCATGTTGTAGAGCCCAAGCCTCTAAGTTACATATCATTAACTTTCCATTGTGACACTAAGTTCTAAAATACTCTGAACACCTATTGCATTGACAAAATTTCCCTATATGATGACATACAAAGCTATCCACAAATATCTATACACAAACTTTTAATTCCTAGTTTCTAAACCACAACTAAAATGAAATCTCCAATGATCCTCCCAAACTATCTAAGGTTTCAACCCGACTTGATCTATTTCTGTTCTTCCACACTAATAAAGGCTACTCAATGATTAACATATTGAACCAATACGGCCCCATCTTTCCTAGATAGGGCTCAAATAGAGAAATAAAATAAATTAAATCCTTCAGATTCTTAATGTTACGACAAAACACCAAAGTATCACTCCTTAATAAGATTATATAGCTAGTGAGAATGGAGAAGGAAGAACCCTTTACTGAATTCCATAAGTAATCAAGAATTCCTCTTTAATCCCAAAAACAATAAATCCATAATCTTATGTGCTATCACTGATAAATGACACGTACTAATAGAGGTAATAAAAAAGGAACCCCACGCACAGTCTGAAGTTTCCCATTTTGAACTTTAAATGAGATCAAGACAAAATTAGGAGACTGAACAACTATCCGTAATAATTTGTTGAACACTTAGAGTTCTATTAAAGATACCCTTAGTCCCAAACACCAAAATACAACAGCAAGAACAAAAGCACTTTTTGAAGTACAAAAACACCCTAAAGTTGTTCTACTCATTAATCAAATCATGATACTAAAAATCCCACTCTAGTAGTAATGTTACACAACATCAACACTGGTACATGTCTCAACAACTCACTTTTTGTTAAATACTAGAAAGTCACTTCACATCCCACTACCATATTAATTATATGGTACCCCCGAAAGAATCAAGACAACTCAATCACTAATCTTCAATGACATTATTAGGATCGGTTCACTCAATTCACCACTAAGAATCCTCCGATTAATAAGCAACATAATTGAAAACTAAGGAAAGAATGCCCATCACAGAATAACCTGGTATGAAGTATACCAACAAATAGAGAAAAGTAGGACCACGTCACCTAATAACAGAAGAAGTCAATGAATCACCTTTGCAATACCGACTACTAAGAGGAATAACCAACACAACTTTTGTTTCACATTATCAAAAAAATAAAACCCTACCAAACAAGGCAGAATTTTGGCCATGCTGGATACTAATGCAAAACTTGATCCTATCTTATCATAATAGTTTCATCACGTCTTACGAAGGCATCACATAGGATTGATGTGATCGATCCACCACTAAGAATCGACTATAGGTATATCAAACAATTTAATCGATTGGGAAAACCCATAAACCATTCACAGATACAATACAAAAAAAAATAATTCCACGATAAAAGAATGTTAATTAAATAAGAATCGGGTCAAATGCTTTTTATAACACCCACAATGAATGTCTCTACCTTTAATGGTGAAAATTAATATATCTGACACTGTCTTGGTTAACTAAATAGTGATCAAGACCTAATTTAATCATCAACGTCCCACGAAAAAATTAATCCTAAAAGCTATAGACTCGCTGAGATGAACTCAACCAATAAAGTATTCCTTATGTCCTGAGCAATTGAATAATTAGAGAGTAGTGAAATCCACCCCAATAGTGCATATGAATCCCAATATATGTAACCTATCTTGAAAACCATCTAGGACCTCCATAGTAGGCCTCACACAAGCACTCTCAAGAAAAAAAATATATCCATAATGCTATCTTTCATCTTAACAATAAGATCCTCTTTTGGCTTTCTCAAAGCACCACATCTATAGCATCAAAACCCAAAACTTTATAATTATCTAATATTCATATATTTGAACTCTCTCTATATGCAATATATAATTTTATAACAAACATATTTACAAACATACTTGATTCATCAAAATCTAACACATTTTCCATAAACCAATAACTGGAACAAAAATATCATGGCTTCACTTATTTTTTAATCTTACTTCTCGAAACCATCATAGCAAAAAAATCCTTAGAAAACACATTATCTCTCTTTGTAACTCTAAATTATAACTTTTCTCTTTTCTAAAGAAAAACCTATATCTTCTCCAAACCCAATCCCCATATGCTAGCAATTGGCCTTACCTAAGGCTGATGGAACCAAATTCCAAATTTGATTTGATTGCCAAAATAACATATATTTAATTATTATTTTCCTCATATCTTAATATTTTTATTTGTTTCTTGAGTAATAAATATTTTATATTGTGCAAATATGGTATTATGGTGTAGGAATTATTTGACATGAAAAGGAAGAAGTTTGGAGCTCAAATGAATTAAATATAAGAGATTATATAAGGAATTTCAAGCACGAAACTTAATGGTATAAAGTTAATATTATATTCAATAAGAATATAATAATATAATATTCATTCAAATGCAAATTGCAAATTAAGACTATTGGTGGCGTTTTTTCTCATGCAGTGATTGGTCTGCTCAAAACTTCAACCAATCACGATGTGATTAATATTGTGATGGAATTTTGTTAATCCATCACAATACGGATCACGTTGTGATAAATTTTAATCTGCCAGAAATTATTTTCCAAGTCCTTTTTGGACTTGGTTATTTTATTTAGGGTTATTTCCTACACCTATAAATACTTTATTTTGTACAACAATTAAAAGGAGGCTACATATTATTTTAGGGTAGAGATTATTTTGAGTTAGAGATTGTACATAATATTTTTAGAAGACTTTTAATCTAGGGCAAAAACTTGGAGCCGTCGTGGAGATTAGAGAATAAGTGTGACACTTTTCTTCTCCTTTATTTATATATTTTTATGTTCTTCATTAAATAATTTCTTGTGATTATTCCATGTCTATGTGGAACTAATTCTTCTTGTTCTAGGGTTTTGGTATAAACTAGCAAGATGATTATT